>VUQK01017275.1:0-10323 GCA_015106715.1 Bujurquina vittata
TTAAAAAAAAAATTTAATTAAATTTTATAAAAATTTTTTCTTTTTAAAATTAACCTTTTTTTTTTTTTTTTTTTTTAAGTTATTGTTTGGTGCCACAGCTTTTTGTGTTTTGTGGGTGTAGCCGTACCATCCCAGCCATTGGTGCTGGGGTGTTGTCTGTGTAAAAGTAGGTGGTCCCCCCCACAGTTTCTTTCTGGATAATGTGAGCGGCCTGGTCAGATGCAGTGGTGGGCACCATGTAATTGGCAGGGTTAGGGGTGTGACTGCGTCGACGGGGAGCAGGTGAGGTATGTGGTGTAATTTTGGGCGAGTGAAGAGGAGAAGATCCCGCAGACAATGACATGCCTAAAATAGGAGATATGGAGAATAAGAGAAATGTTTGAAATGAACGGATTTGGTTTCATAGTTATACATGAGGGAAATCCCTTGTGAAATAAACTGAATAAAGAGTATAGATAGAAAACAAAACTGAGCCAAATAGAAAATGGAGCAGCATAATTCTCCAAAAACCCACACCTGGAGCCAGAGCAGCAGCTGTGGAGCTACTGAGACCAGGATGTGTAAAGAGAGGTGAAGGGAAGGCCGGGACAGCAGACTGAGCCATGGTGGCCATACGAGGAGCTCCCTTAGGGATGAATTCACTCGCTGCCGGATTAGGAGTCTGGTAACACAAATATAAACAATAAAGAATAAAATAAGTCTATTAGTCTTGTTAGGGACAAATTTACTGATATTTTTAGGGTTCAAGAACTTGCTTACATAAAAGTGCAATACTGAATCCATAAAGAACTCTAAAGTAAATGCAATGACAATGTTTGAATGCTCACCTTTCTCCTTTGGGAAATGCTAAGAGCACCAAACTCACTGAACAGTGAGGATGTTGGGGAGTTCACTGGATCTGCAAAGGATAAAATGTTAAGAGTTGCTTTCAAAATTCAATGGATGAGTGTCAATTAGTGCCCCACAGACCTCTGAATCTATCTTACCATGAGTGCTGTGGCTGAAGTTCTTGGCACCATCGTTGAGGAGACTAGGAGAGCTGCTGCTGGTAGTCATTCGCTAAAAAAAGCAGCATCCAGACCAGACGTGTTACAAAAAGCACTCCGCTGTCCAATTATGTTTTTCAAAATACCACTAAACATGATTATGCTACCATAAAACGTGCCATAGTCTGCAATTAGTCGTTAAAGACTGAGATTAAATTTGTGGCGATAGCTTGGGGCGCTTGCTTGTATGTGCACTATTAAACCTACAGATATCTTGGTTCCTTAGTTACTGTGTGTCAAATGAATAATCTTAAAACTCAGCTCCCTCTTTCGTGAGGCCAGCATTTTAAAAACACTCCAACTCCACTGGCTTGGCCTATTGCTGGTTCACATCACTATTTGTTCTGCTCTGCAGCCTTCTGTCAGCTTGTAATAGCAGAACACAAACCAACTCTCCACCTGCTCCAGGTTCTGGTTTGAGTGGCCCTCAGGCTCATAACAGATGTTCAAGAGAGCAGAACAAAGACTATCAGCGCTAGCTGCAGTCCAAGACGAAGGATTTGGAGACTGTCTAAAAAAGCAAGATGCAAAGCTCACTGGAGGCAGCTCAACAATATTAAAAATGTCCTAAATATCAACCTGGTCTACCTGCAGTTAAGAAAATATGAGATACAACTTCCAAAATAAGTTCAGTAGCTGCCAATGTCAGTAAAGTGATTTGCATACAGCACTGTTCTATTGGACAAATGAAAAAAAGGAAATAATGTTAAATTAGGTTGCCAACTATACCTTAGCCAACCCTAATATAACCATGTTGCCTGTCACGTACATACAAAAACCACTGACTGAGGCTGTACTGATATATCGGTCAGTGTAAGCCTTGATGACGCCCAACAGCAAAAGATGATATTTAATGCTGGCAGTGGCTGACGTTAACCTATTGTGTCAAATCAAATTTGAATAATCTAAACATTCAGAGTTGGTGTGATGAAGAATTTGAAGGTTTTGGTTTATTGTGAATCTTTTTAATGCTTCCCTGTAAGAAAAAAAAAGGGCAATAAAAAAAAACTCATTTAAAAAAAAAAATGTCACTGGTATACCATGAGCTCAGTTTTTCACATGTACTGTATTCCCTAATATAACCAAAAATATAAAGACACCAAAATTAATTTTCAATTTTTCAGACTGTATATTTACTCTGACAGATCTACAGCAGCCCTGTTGTACCTGCATCATTGAGTATTTAGGCTCTGCTGGACTTCCAAATCCATTGACCCCAATAAAGCTGCTGCTGAAGTAAGAGTTGGTAAGATTGGCATCGCTCAGGGTTGCGCCTTCCATCCCTGGGACTGTAGATGACCAAAAAAAAAAAGAGTTTAGCAGATGTTGACTTGAGCCATAGCGAAACGGCTTAGGGGTTGTTCTTTACAAACGCCAAAAGGTAATGCAAACATGTCAAATCATGCAAAGCTGCGTGCGTCTTCAGCCAATCACAATTGGAAAGCATGTAAACAGTGAACCGCGCCACCACCAGTAAACTTTTTAGACATAGTTAAGTCGCTGGTTTCAGGAGTCTCGGGAAGCTTTTAACGCATGACTTGTATATGCATGCTAGATACACACAAAAACAAAGCATAACACATAAAAACAATAACTACTAAACCGCTAGCGTAGGTAGGCTAATGTTAGGAAACATTCAACTTTTAGTGAGAAACACTAAAGTTAACGTTAACAACATTTAACTAAGGAAAAAAGATAGTACTGATAATAACGCTGATATATTCTCTCAAAAGGTGAAGCCCAAAGTAGGAGAATAAATTAAAGTGGTCCATTTAAGGCTAGTTTAGCTAAGGCTAGCTGGCTAATAGCTGCAGGAGCTAACGTTAGTGGGACGCGGATTTCTGCCCACTCACAGCTGTCACACAACACAACAGGCCTCCTCGCCTACAGCAGCATGGCTCGTGTTTTAGTTTATAAGATGCTGGTAACACAACCTGTGCTCAAAACTAGTCATAAGATAGCAAAAGACAGTGATAAGTGCTAGCTGCACGCTGGGGTGTTTTGCTAATGTCTTGCAGGTAAATGTAAACCACGTTGTTTTTAGAGTTAAGAGGCCTCAGTGAATCATCGGGCTAAATTTTAACAGAAGCACCGTAAGGCCCTAAGTAAAGTCACAATCAGTCACCCTGCATGAGGCCTTGGTTTACTGTAATTGGTACTCACTGGTTAACAGCTGCCCCTCCAGAGAGGTGCCCGCAGGCCCCAATGTTTCGCTCTTCTTGGACACGCCGGTGCCCCCACCGCCTGGGCAGCCCGCCGCGGAGCCGCCAAGGGAATACCCCGCTGGGGTCCCACTACCTCCAGCCATGGACAACGGGACGGGGCTACCGCCGCCGTGCAGCGGCAGGCTCGCCATGGACGGATCTTCATGCAGGAACTGACATTCATCTCCATAAAAGCAGGTTTTGTCTTTTGCGTAGTATCGGCAAAACTTCACCTTGACATTGGGTATCCCGGCACCCCCGAGCGGAGCAGCTGAAGGTGGGAGTCCACTGTTCATGGCACCGCCGCTGCCGCCACTGCTGCCGGAAGACGCTCAAACATAGAGAGACGCAGGAAGCTAGCGAGCTAGCCAGCTAGCTTTCAAACAGTTTCCACTTAAAGGAGCGTGTTAATGTCACTTCGGGTGGTGGAAAAAAATCAAGACTCCACAATACTCACATTCTAAGGCTGAGGAGCATTTTGGTTTGAGAAAATATCACCACATACGAAATCCTGGTCGTCGTCGCTATCCATGCAGCTGCCTTTGCAAAGTAGCCTGTTGTTGTTGTTTTTTCCGCTCGCAGCCAGTGTGCTGTGCTACAGAGCCGTTAGCATAAGTGTGCATTGTGGGTAAAGCAAAATGTACCTGCTACAAGTGCAAAACCGTAAAATTAAATTTTGTAATGAAATGCTATATTGACAGCACGGGTCGAGGTAACGGGTTTAAAAAATAATTTGTTTTCATCTCGGTTTACATTGAGAAATGGGCAAACCATGCAAAAATAGTTTTTTTAAAATAAATAAATAAAAATCTGAAAAAGAAAGAAATTGTTCATCTTGTTTGATCTGCTCCTAGATTATGGTACCGATAGTCTCCAGCATGCATACATAGCTCGTGTTAATGAAGGAGAAACCAGCCACTTCTATATTTTCTTAATAAAACACACAGGAAAAAATGTGCTATACTTTTTCTCCAACAACTTTGTATTTCTGGCATTAACAGTAGTTTCTATCACGTGCATATAGTTTTGATTGACACTGACAGCGTCATGCTTTGCAGCTATACTTCCTCTATATAAAAGGCACATACACAATTCTTTTAGACCAGAGTGTGCACAGTCTAACCAGAGATGTAACCCACTCTGAAAGAGCGCAACAATGTCGAGGGACACAAATATGATTGCGGGTGAGTAGAACTCTTTCAAGTCCCTGTTTTGTGGCCTGACTTGTTGCCACTGCCGTATTGCAACTTTCGCATCACATTCACGACAATTGAGGCTTGCATTTCACTGATAAAAACATACCAGAATATATATTTGACTATTTATCATTATTACTTTCCCCAATTTAAAAAAAAATCTCCAAAGAAAATGTGCTGTTTAGATTTTCGTTTTTAAACATTAATTAACTGGAGAACAATTAGCGTTAAAAATAAAGATTCATATTATAAAACGCTGAGTTAATGCCAGCAGATGTTCAATTTGAGGAGCTTTAAGGCTCAGCAGAGACTAACTTGTGTTAAGGGTGACATAAATGATGCTCTCAGGAAGAAAATAAATATCAGAAATAATGTGTGTCTCCTGTAAACATCACACAAATTACATTTAGACTCTATACAGTTTATACGTTTTTAACATTTATAGTTAAATTAAATTAATAATGTTCTGTTGTATAATTCATACTTAGCAGAGTAGTTAATTTGTATTCATGACTGTGTGTTGCATTGCTCTTGTTTTCAAAGTTACTTATTTCCTTATGCTTTACTTTTATTAAATTTAAATAATTATTTGCTGCTCCATTTTGTTTTCAATAATTCAGAAAACGTGTGTGAACTAAACTTTGTATTTTCTGCGTCTGCAGCTATTCTGCTGCTGTGTGTTGTCCAAGCTTTCTGCTCCGATGATGGCAAGACTCAAGTCTGCATATCCAGTTGTGAAGTAAGAGCTTCTTTAACAGAAAAAAATAATGAGAAAAATGTACTGTTGAGTAGATGAACTTCTGAACTGACACATAGTAAATTTTTTATTTTTTTTCTTAGATAAGCCCCTCTGGATGTATATACATTCCATTGAAGTGCATTATTAACACATTGCGCATATGTACACTAGTAGAAACAGCACAGCCGTACATTTTACAGAACAATATAATCTTTAAACTCTGTGTAGCTCCATCATATTTTCACAAGTGTCAGTAGTAGTCTCTCATGGTATGTATGCAGAAAAACAAAAGTGCAGAACAAGAGGACGCTGTAAAGCATCGGGGGGGAAATGGTAATCCTGTTTCATTTCTTGAAATCTGACACTTTGTGTCATTTCAGTAATGTGTGAAAAAAGTTATAGACCAAATTTTTATTCCATTACAAAAAACAAAGTTCACGATAATAGAAATTATTTATTTATTTTTTTAATACTTAAAAGTGTTATATGTTAACAAGTAAAAGAGTCATGTGAAAAAAACATTTTCAAGGTTTTACATGATAGAACACAATAAAAGAATCATCCGACTCTTAGCAGGTCTTAAAATTCCACTGATCAACAACAACACTAGATATGATATACACGTGGTAAAATTGTAAAAAGAAGTTTGTGAGGTTTGTGGACATTTGTTTACTCACAGCTCTCTTAAGGTCCTGCCAAAGCTTTTCAATCAGGTTGAGGTCTGGACTTTGACTGGGCCGTTGCAGCACTTTGATTCTTTTGTTTTTCAGTCATTCTCTTGTAGATTTGCTGCTCTGCTTGTGATCATTGTCCTGTTGAAAGACCCAGTTTTGGCCAAGCTGTCAGACAGATGGTGTCACATTTGACTCTAGAATATTTTAGTATGCATATGAGTTCATGCTCGACTCAATGATTGCAATGTGTCCAGGTCTGGGGGCTGCAAAACAAGCCCAAGCCTTTTTTTAAATTGTACTGTCATGGACATTAACATTTAACGTGCTGAGGCCTGTAAAATCAAAGATGTAGCAGTTTCTCTGAGCATTGCACGGTCTGAATTTGTGGTGAATTTGCTGAGACGTCATCTATTGGGAAGATTAGCAGCTGTGTAGAATGATGTACTTCAGATTGTTTGGAAATTGCTCCTAACCCTTCCCAAACTGATGGGGAGCAACATTTGCTTCTGTGAGATCATTGCTAAAACAGAGCTGGATGGTCCAGATCAGTAAACTGCTCAAACTTCTGATTTTATAGAGGTGCTCACACTAATGTTTCATATGGTGCTTTTAATCATCTGAGGTTGTATTTGGATGATTTTAAGACCAGCCAAGGATCAGTTTATTTCTTAGTTTATCAGTTTATTTTAAAAAGACATTTAATAAGTAAATCAACCAGGTTTCTATGTGTTCTTGTAAACTGTGTTAAAATCTTTGAAGATCTTGCCAACAGTGAATATTTTACTTCTACTTAATGCAGGAAAATTAAATGACAGGTCTTGTTTTTCAGGCAGCAGGTTTTTGTCCAGCTGATTGTCTGAATCCATTTGATTCTGTCAGCAAACAGCTAACTGTGGGTAAGAAACTCATCATCTCTCTGGAGGACCTCTCTGGATTTCCTGTTTGCCACTGGCTCAGAGGAGAAGACCGAGTAATGACAGCGTAAGTGAATGTCTGTGTTTCTGTGTGTGTGCTTTATCTTTTTATGTAATTAAACTGAAACATTTACTTTGCCCTCATCAGAGATGGAAATCAGTCCATGGTCACGCCACCACTTTCAGAGACAGACTCAGGAGAGTACAAGCTGAGCTGTGAATCCAACAATGCCACCGTGGTCTCCATGACTGTGAATCTTCGTGTAGTAATGAGTGAGTAGCAGCTTCCCCCATCTCCTCTTCTTTCTTCTATCTACAATGTTCAAACAAACTCAGTGTGGTGATGATAAATTAGTGATAATAAAATTAACTTTTTCTGTTATGTTGTTTAGAACGTCCCACAAAACCACAGCTGATGCTCGATGGTGTTGGCGTCACAAAGACTTCCCCCCAATTTAAATGCATCTCTGAGGGCTCTCCAAATCTTACAATTAAATGGAATTCGTAAGAGCTTGTCTGTTACATTTGTATGCAAACTTCAGAATAGGGATACGTCTTAATGTCTGATTCTAGATCAGATCATTTAGAGTGCCATTTTGTTGTGATGGGTGCTTAGGAAAAGGTATCAGACAGCAGAACTGATCTAGTTGAGCACCAAGCTTTGTTAATGTTTCACAGACACCAGCATTTCTGAAAACTATAATTTTTACGCCACTAATAATGTTTTTTTTTCTGTACTTGAACAGAACTTTCAAGAAAGACAAGATTAAGACAAGCAAAGGAATGACAGAGAGCACCATATCAAGCACAAAATTTTTTGAAAAAGGAATGATGTGCTGTGCAACCAATGCTGAAGGAGAAGAGTGCTCCCAAATGTATGACTATGGTAAGTGGATATAAATATTTAACATCATATTAAATACATTACACAAAAGAATCTGTCCATAAATTATTACAGGAGCCAGTTTAATTAATTTTGGTTCAAATACATGAAACTTTGTAGTGAAGCAAAAAAACCTAACTAATCTCAGAGTAGCAAATAACTAAAGCAATTTTTAAATGACTGCCATATGGGTTTTAACTTGAGGCCCTAATGTGTGTTTCAGACTTAGAAAGCAGCGTAATGAGCAAAGATGAGGTATCTAATGTCACCCTGAGCAAAGGTCAGTCTCTGCTGCTTCGCTGCAGAATGACGAACGGGCTATCACCTGTGTGGGAGAAAGGAGGAGAACTACTCGATGCCAACACATTGTCATGTAAACCGGAGAATGAGGAGGTACAGAAATGTCCTGTAACCAGTGAGAGTTTCCTTAAACTTTCTTGTGGACAAATTTCCCTCCATGTCTGTCTGAAAACTGACTGAACACTTTAATTTTCCTCATACTGACACAAATTTGTGCACTGATATTCATTCTTCTAATGGTAATTACTGTTTTTGTCTTCCAGATGTGCATTACAAATGACAGTCATTACAGTAGTCGAATGGCCTACCTGTCCATCAGATCAGTTAGAGAGGAGCACAGTGGCACATATACCTGCAAGGGTCAAAAGAAAAACCCAAAGTCTGTTTATGTTCATGTTTGGGGTTAGTGGACTTTATTTCATGGTATTATTAGTTGATACTGTTACCACTGAATAAATCTGATTTATTGTTGTCTTGCCTCAGATAAAAGTTTCCTCTCTGCGGTGCTGGAAGAACGCAAGATCATAGCAGCTAAGCTGGCATCCAGCATCTGCCTGGAGGCCAATGTTTCCTACCAACCTGTTCTCCAGCACTGTTCCTGGGAGACTCCTGACAAAAATATCACTAAATGTGTCAGGGAGCCTTGGGTAACACAGCACAGGTACTTCAGTGAAGCAATGTTTCAGGTTAACACTATTGATGAGCTTTTTTTGAAAATCTGTCATCATGTGGAAGTGCAAAAATGTCCATTAATTCATTCTTCTCATGAGCAGCAACGGAGAAATTCTAGTGTCAAGTGTAATCATTTAATATGAGCTCTATAATTTAACTGCTTGTCAGGACTGTGAAGCTTTGTGATCGACTCATATCAGGAGATTATAAGTTACACCTGGAGGCTGGAGGACAAAAGGAAACAAAGAGCATATCAGTGTGTGTTGTAGGTGGGTTATATAACCTTTGTACAATATTATTATAATTCAAATGTAATTTGCATTTATATTTTAAATCTTAGATTGTTTAACATCTTCTGATTTTGTTTCAGGTGAACCAAAGTACAAATTCACGGTTAATGAGGCTAATGATACCTACACCGTTGAGACTGAGACTCTGGTGCCAGTGAACTATACCTGGTGGAGTTGCTCTGAGTTCAATGGAAGGTATGATTACCTTCACAGCCATTTAGCTCAAAGAGCCTTTAAGCCCCGATTATTAAAACTCCTTTTTTCTTTTGTTTCACTGCAGCTGTGAAGACACTTCCTGGAAAGAGGTCGCAAATGCATCTCAAATAGATTTGGATTTTTCCTGCAACAAGGCAATCAAGAGCTCAGTGAGCACAGGCCTGGTGGATGGAAACCGTTTAAAGTTTTGCCTGATAAACTCAGTTGGCTCCTGGTGCCAAACTCATCACATAATACGCAAAACAGCTTTACTACAGTACACTACAGGTAATAATAAGTCTTGTGCTTTAAAAAGAATCTTTGATGTCACTCTCATTAAAAAGCTTTTTTGCTCACATTGTTGTTTTTAGGTCAGCCATCTGAGAATAACGGCTTGATGCTGCTAAAAGTATGCAGTATGAGTCTTCTTGTGGCTTTGGTGATAGTCAGCATGGTGCTTATGTACTTTGTCAAAAAGAAGGTATAAATATACATAAATAATATACATCAGCACTCATATAAACATAATCACGCACAAAGACATGACACCAAATTTTTTTTGTTTTCAACAGAAACCTCAATATCAGCCTCAGCTTCAGATGATCCAGATGACTGGACCCAGTGATAACGATTACATCTACATCAACTTCAAGGACTTTGAGTATGACAGGAAATGGGAGTTTCCCAGGGAGAACCTTGAACTGGGTATGAATTACACCAGGCTACAGGTTAAATATATGTATCAACACATAATAAATGCAACATTAAGTTCTGTATTTAGTCACGCTTAAATAGAAGTAAGAAAAAAAAATCATTTAAACATATGTAAAACTTTTTAATTTGCTGCCAGTTGACCTCTAACACTATTACAACAGCAATAAGGTTATTCCTTATAAGAATGAATTGAAGTGAACTTTAAGTGTTTCTATGTCTTCCTCAGGTAAAGAACTGGGCTCTGGAGCTTTTGGCATGGTGGTCCAGGCTACAGCATATGGCATTAAAAAGCCTGGACTCTCACAGCAGGTGGCCGTCAAGATGCTAAAAGGTTGGTGTTTGTTTCATGAGTGAAATGCAGAGTGTTATGGGTTTATATATATATATATATATATATATATATATATATATATATATATATGTGTGTAGATAAAAAAAAAAATTTCTCTCTGTTTTTTTCTGTGTAAAAATGTATGTGAAATAAATATATTATTTT
>VUQK01017277.1:20024-31379 GCA_015106715.1 Bujurquina vittata
AATAAACACTCAACAAATCAACAAAAAAATATCCCAGATAGATAGATAGATAGATAGATAGATAGATAGATAGATAGATAGATAGATAGATAGATAGATAGATAGATAGATAGATAGATCTCTGTGTGTGCGTGCGTGTGTGCGTGCGTGTGTGTGTCTTAGTTATACCTAAGCTCAGTGTTTCTCCATGTATTTTGACAGCATCCGGAAGTCCCACCCAACTGCGTCTCGCTCTCTCATTGGCTGCCGCATACTCAGGCCTACTGAGTTAGCCGTGCTAGCCACCTGCTAACTAAGTACTAGTTTCCAAAAGGTAGCAACTCGGCGTTTATCGACTAACTAATCCAACACACACACAGCTGAACAGAAACCAAGAAAAACTTACGTGAAATCTACTCAAGACCAGCTCCGGAAACAGCAAGAGGTTTCTGAAATCAACCAATCCCAGTTTGCCTATAAAGGGAACAGCAATGGAGGCAGCGAACCAGCACCGGGTGATGAAAGGGATGCTTCTGAACCAGTCCCCGATATCTGACATCTTTCCATAGGATTACTGCCCACTTTGAAACCTAAAATAAAACCTCCTCTTTTACAATTCCCTAAAGTCCTTCCCAAACCAGCGGCTGCTTCCTGTCTTTATATCACAATTGCTCCACTGTTAAGTTTACATGACGTGGCTAATCACAGGGAGCTAGCTTCAAAATATGATGAAGTCACCGTGATCAGATGGGAAACATCCGGCTCAGCTTTTCACAAATAAAAACCAATTCAACTACTGTCATAATAGACTGGAAAAAATAAGATATTTTATACTATTTATAAGTATTGCTGAATTAGAAACAAAAAAATATCACTAATAATTAACAAACTTGGAGCTCAGTTGTGTTTATCAGAGGAAAATGTGATGGGAAAAAAGCATCTTTGAAAGCTTATTGTAATACTTTGATTTTAAAGTTGCAATGTTTGTTGCCGAATACAGTACTTATGTTATGATGGGATACACAAGTAATAAAGAATTTAGCGGAACTCAAGAAACAGTTCTGCTCAGGTTATGTAAAACATAACAGAAGTCTCTTTCCTCAGGCACGTGGTCTTTATAAAAAATGTATACAGCCGGATGCCAAGTTATGTGCTTGCACGTTTATTTGTCAAATTTGCTAATTAAAACGCTCTTAATTTTAAGGAAATGTCAAAACCGGAAGCATTTTTAGTATCTAATGGTGTCGTATTTACCTTGCATTTTACCGTACTTCCTGTGAAATTTGCAAACACGCTCACTTGACCATCCAGAGACAGCCAGCAACACAAAGAGGCGTGCCGGTGATTTCCGGTATTTGCCAAAAAAACGATTGATCGTATTTGAACTGTTGCAAATGACTTTTTGGCCTATAATCCTATAATCTGTCATACATATCTCTTATTTATATCAAGTCGAGAAACAACATCACAGTAACAAAGTAGAAGCTGCAATCAATTTTTATTTCTCAGGGTAAAAGCTGTCATTGACAATAAAAAAGATTTTTTTCAGACTGATCTGATCGACAGTGCCAGAAATTGCAACAAATATCACAGCTCTATAAAGAAATTTGAAGTAGCCTAAGGGAAATGGATTGATTACACACTAACACAGTCACAATGATGTTTGTTTTCTTTATTTTATATATAATTCATAAATCATGTTGACTGCAGTCTATTTAGCCATATAAGCAAATATAATATACACACACACAAACACGCGCCGCCCGCACACACACACACGGAAACATCGTAAATCACTGTTTGGCACATTTTTTTGGCATAACATCGGACGCAGCAGTTTGCTGATTCACCTGCCTGTGGAGATGTGGCGGTAGACCACATGAAGAGGACGGGTAAAATCAAATAAAATATCGTGGTAAAAAAATTTTAAGGAGGGGGATCAGTCAATCCTAATTAATGATTTCAGGGTCCAGTTGCCGGAGTTTACCTTTTATCTTTCACGCTCTCTTTGAAGCAGCAGATGAAGGATTTGGATTTTTTATTAAAATTATTTAGTGTTACCATGGCTTTGACAGATGAGATGAAAAATGTTATTTAAAAAAAAAAGTAATAATAGCAACTATAACGTTTCCCCCCTCTGTTAATGTTGATAGCCTTCTGGGACCACAAAGGAAATAAGTGTTTATAATTTTTTGTGCAATCTTGGGTTTTTATGCCATGTTCTGTATAATGCTTAAAAGGCATTATAAATAAAGGTATTCTATTCTATTTAATATTTATATTTGCTTTGTAAGGAATTTTATGCAAATAAACTAAAATAAAATAAAAGAGAATGCCTCAATTTTTAAAGCCAATGTGCAGTACAGTATTTACTTCACATGATCGTAATTGCTTCTTTTGAAATAATATCTTTTTTAAAGTTTCTTAAATATGAATAAAAAACTGACATTAACTTACATTTAAATGTTTCAAAGTGTGACCTGCTGTTGGGAGACCTACCGTCCGCATTAATTAACAAATAAGTAAATGAATCAACCAATAAATAAATATGAGTCCCGTATTTGTTTAATTAAATATGTAGTTTTCTGTAAAATGCACAAAATAAATACAATATGCCGAAAAGAGGCGTCATCGTCGGTGCTCCTTTGCCACGCCCACTGCCTTATTTCGTCAAAATTGGGCGACAAAATAGCTGTTCTCAAAACAAACCTAAGAAACCATATTAAACTTGTGAAACAGCAGGTAAAGAAAAGCCTTTTGCCGGAGGTCTGCTAAACTTTCGGGGCACCGCTTAACTCTGAATAAACGCTGACATTGCTAAGCTGCTTGTTCACCGTTTGCACACGGACCGACTGCTGTTTAAATTTGCCGCTGCCGCCCCGCCGGTGAACAGGCTGTTAGCGGGGAAGCCATGTACTATCACAGGGACACTGAGTGAGCTTACTGAAGCGCTGTTTTTCTCATTTACTGTACCGCCTAAACTGTGTAGACTTTTTAAAAATGGAGGTGACGGACATTGGGAACAAGGAGGAAGGAAAAATCTGGCATCGAAAACCAGCACCGGGGAGAAGGTAGGTTTGATTTCACCCAAAAAGGGCGTATTTAGCATTAGTTCCCCAGGCTGTCGCTTACATGTGTGTTTATCGTTTTTACATATACTTGGATTTACTCCCAGTTAGTGCAGCTGTGGTTGAAGTGCTTTGACATTATTTACAATGTTACAATTAAATTAGTTAAATGTTTGAATGGGGATCGAATTAAAAGAAAATCGGAAACTTAATGTGGATGCTTCAGGTGGCTGAAAGGCTTGAAGAATACAAAAATGTGAGTGGTGTACTGTGAGTTCCTCTCACCGCATAATTTTTATTTTTTGTCTGCTTTTCTCAGTTCACGTTGAACATGTAAACAGTATACAGAAAGTCATGTAGGAAAAATAGAAAATAAAGCAAAATACATGACAGACACTGATGTTGAGATCTGCACACTATGCACCTCAGCATCTGCTGACCTCGTTCTGTGACTTTACGAGGCCTGCCTGCCACTTCATGGCTGAGTTACTGTCAGTCGCTTCCACTTTGTTATAATATCACTAACAGCTGACTGTGGAATATTTAGTAATGAGGAAATGTCAAAACTAGACTTGATGCACAGGTATCATCCTATCACAGTACCACGCTGGAATTCACTGAGCTCCTAAGTGCGACCCATTCTTTCACTAATATTTGTAGAAGCAGTTGGTTGAAGCAGTTTATATACAATATGTAAAATACCATATATATATATATATATATATATGTATATATATATATACACACACATACACGTATATGTTATGTTAAAAGATGTCCACTTTAAGTAATTTTCTCCTGAACATGACATTTAATTCTTTTATCAGATGACCACTAGAGAGCAGCCACGATTCACTCAGACACTTTTCATCTTTCATCTCCGATGATGTGCATTGTTTGTCTTTCTCAGTGTGTTAGGGACTGTGGTCCACACTGCTCAGCAGGCTAAGACGGTGCGTTTCCTCCACGTCGCCTTCGACACCACCGGCGATGCCTTCCTGGCTGGGGATCACCATGGCAACATTTATGTTTTTGACATCAGTAGAAACAGGTGTGTGGTTATGAGTAACGGTAAGCTGTTTAGAGTAGAAATGTATGTACACAGTTCTGTGTTGTTCATGATATACTTTTCATCTACAAGGTAGGTTTAGTTTATGATGTTTGGTTCATTGGTGTTCTTCCTTTGATTTAGAATTTAAGATGTATTCAGAATCGAAAGTTCCTACCCTAAAACTTTGCATGCTTTTAGATTCATTCGATCTTCTTGTGGTAGATTTCGTCTGGTGCAGAAGACGGGACAGGCCTGCACTGCTCTGGCATTCAATCTCCGCAGGACCACAGAGTTCCTCGTGGCTTTGGCTGACTACACCATTAAATGCTTTGACACAGGTACTTGCTCGCATGTAAAGTTAGTTTTATTTTTTAATTCATTGTAATTATATTCTTAACATTATATCTTTAATTTATTTTAATATTTCCTTCATTGTAACAACAGTCAGCATGTTTTTATTTCTGCCACATAGCAGCTGGTTATTTTAATGCAAAATGTGTAATCACCTTCTCCTAGCACGACATGAACTATATCTTGTTCTGGTTAATTACATAGACACTAAGCAGCTGGTGAGTTGGATGCGAGGTCATGAGGGAGCAGTCTCATCCATCTCCGTCCACAGCTCAGGCCGCTATGCCATCAGCACATCCTCAGACACAGCGCAGCTCTGGGACCTGGACACGTTCCAGAGGAAGAGAAAGCTGAACATCAGGCAGTCTGTTGGCATACAGAGGGTGAGCGTGCTAGTGTTGTTTTGTCAACTTAAGTTGTCAGTATTATGTATATGTTAATTAAATTTAGAGTGTTGACTACGTTCGCCTTCAATTCATTCTGCTGCATGCATTGCAGGTGTTTTTCCTGCCTCTCAGTAACACCATCCTCAGCTGTTTCTGTGATGACTCCATCTTTGCGTGGGAGAGCGACACACTTTTCTGCAAATACCAGCTCCCCGTTCCCGATTGTGGACCCAGAATCTTCTACAAGGCCTTTGCTGTCACACGGTGGGCCTCTCATCTCTAAGCCACTCATTAACGCTTTTTTTTTTTCACATGATTTTATTTAACAGCCTTTTACAAGCTCAGCAGACGATTAAGTAAACAGGGATCAGACGTCTCTAACTAATGCATACTTGTGTTGGCAGTGACGGTAAGAGCCTTGCAGCAGGTGGGCGCTCCAACCTGCTGCACCTGTGGTGTCTGGACACCAAACAGCTGCTCAGGGTGATTCAGATGCCCACGCAGGTTCGAACTGTCAGACAGCTGGAATTCCTGCCTGACAGCTTTGATGGAGGAGCCAGCCAGGTACAAACAGTACTACTAGAAAGTTTAATCAAGCTTACGTGGCTTGTGCTGCACAGCCAACCAATGGCAGCAAAAATATATAAATTTCTTTCTGTACTTCATGTTACAATTATCTGTGAATTGTCAAGGATCTTCAGCTGGATGAGCCGCTACATCGCTGATGTTCTGGTTTTAATATACCCGTTGTTCATTCTTCTGTATCTGCACCCTGTGCAGCAGTTTGTAATTTTGTTTAAAAAGGTTCTGTATTCATTTTACTTTATTAAATTAAAAATGTAAACATCCTAAATTCTTCATGCTGCAACTTTTGTGGGCATGTTGTTAATTTGTACATTTCTACATTGGTCAGTTTCCTGTCTTGCTTATAGCTTTTATTTCTCCACAGACACTGGGTGTGTTGAGCCAGGATGGCGTAATGCGGTTCATCAACATTCACACGTGCAAGCTTCTCTTCCACGTGGGTTCCCACGATGACTCCATCACTACAGTGGCATTAAGCCCTAACGGGCGACACATTGTGGCTATCATGGATAATGGAAGTGTCAATATCTACAGTGTCCAGAGTCTCACACAGGAATTAAACAAGGTGACAATGAGTTACAAGAACAAAATGAATAAGGTGCATACCAAAAGTTACCACATTTCTTGCTTATAAGGGGTGTGCGTGTGTGCGTGCGTGTGTGTGTGTGTGTGACCCTGGCCCTCTCCACAGCCTCCTCCATGTCAGGTGGCAGTAGTCTCTGGTGGTCAAGCTGATCAGGACTTTTCAAACATAAGGATCAAGGTCAGGTCAGAGGCTGTTCAAAGACAGCCTCTGACCTCTGACAAGAGCTCAGGCAGGCGTACACAAGTGAAGACCCTCAGACCTCCTGCTGGATCTACACCTGAGGACAAAGAGGTAGAATGCAAGAACACACACACATGAATTTGTGGATGTAGTGACTGTGTAAGCTAAAGGGGGTTTTTCGAATTTTTTGCCATTCTGTGAACAGAATGAACTTCCAGCTGATCTGAGTAAGAAGAGATTGGTGGCTCTGCTGAAAGCATTTGGAGAATACCCTGCTAAATACAGGTAAAAACTACTTTCACGAGGAAGATTTGTGCATGTTTGTACGAAAATAAGTACCTTTCTACATTTGCATTGCAGGATGTTTGTGTGGCGGTCTTTGCTGTGCCTTCCAGAGAATCATGCAGCATACAGCAGTCTGACGGACAAAGGCCTGCATTCAGCCTTCCTCACTCTACACGACAAATATCCCATCAAAAGTCACAAACTGCAGAGAGGACTGCAGAGGTACTCTAGCACTCACACACATAATGCAATTCAGTTCATTTTTTATTTATATAGAACTAATTCACAACAACAGTTGCTTCAAGGTGCTTTATATTGTAAGGTAAAGGCCCCACAATGTTATAAAGAAACTCCAGCAATTGCATGACCCCCTATGAGTATGCACTTGGAAACAATAAGAAGGGAAAACTCCCATCCAGACCCACCGGCTGGGGGAAAGAGAAGAGAAGAGAAGAGAAGAGAAGAGAAGGCAAAGTAAAATATACACAAGTGGGGTTTTTTTAAGGGAGTACCCTAACCCTAACTCTACTGTGTTCATTCCCCAATCCATAGCATAATTCTTGGCATCTATTAGAGTAGCTTCACATGATTTAAAGTACAAAGTAATCCTTAGATATCTAAAACTGGCCCTTGGTGGAATTCCTCAGTTCATCTACTGTCTGAAATGAGTCAGTTACCCACTGACCCCACCACATCACCAACTGTATTCTGATTGATGCCCCTTGTAATGGTACGGTTTGAGCAGCAGGTGGGTCTACAGAGCCAGATTTGTGTGCCTGAGATGACAAATGTTAAGGATATCCCCTTGCTATGACATCATACAGAGCCAAGATTAGAAAAACTCTGATTATTTAGAGCCTTTGGCTCACAGGGATTGCTTTCATGTGTACTAAGATAACTTAGTTTTAAACTTTTGCCATGTTTAATGTATGCATCCAGGATAGTTTGTAGCAATATTTATGACAGAAAATAAAAGCACAAAGGATTCACTTTAAACACATGGCTTGTTTTGTCTTCTTCACAGGGTGTTGTCAGCTTTAGCTCACTGGGCAGCCATCTTTGGAGAGGTTGAGTATCTTCCTCTGATAGCTTTTCCTTTTGTCAAGCTCTTCCAGAACAATCCGATGCTTTGCTTCGAAGTGGTGGCCACTGTCATAGGTACTTTCCTACACTGTTTCATCATCACGATTTTTGCAATATTATGACTGCACACATTTGAAAGCTTGATAGTGTGACATCTTGAGCTTCTGCACTTAGTCCAGCTCTGTGCAGAATGACACTGCTACAATCATAAGCATAAAACCACACGGCACTGCTTCTCAGTGTGTAGGTATTTAAATGGTAACTGAATACAAAGATATGGTATTGTTAATCAGCTGAGTCCTTCTCAGGAATCTCTGCTGACTCAGATGTTTGGTTGTACAGTGAACTGGTTCCAGCACTGGTTTGAGTATTTCCCCAACCCACCACTGAACATCCTGAACATGGCAGAGAACGTTCTGGCTCATCATGACAAGGAGCTGCTGCAGCACCTGGTGGACTGTGGCATCACTTCACAGGTAATAGTAGCTGCAAAACCCCAGAGAAGCTGTCAGACACACAACTGCATGCTCTCACTGGGATCACATGTTTTCTGCTTTTTATGCATCCCCATTTTATTACACTTGTGTGTTTCTGTCCTAGCTCTATGTATGGCCTCTGCTGGAGACCTTGTTCTCAGAGGTTCTGACTCGGGATGAGTGGCTGAAGCTGTTTGACAACATTTTCTCCAATCATCCATCCTTTCTGCTCATGGCCTGTGTGGCTTACATCACGTGCTGCCGTGAGCCCCTCCTGCTCTGCTCACAAAAGCGGGACTTTGAGGTACCTATGCAAGCATTTTGTTTGTTTGTTTTTTAATTTCTCATCTAATTTAAAAAACAAACAAAAATTATAACACATAATTAACTTTTCTGTCTGTCCCCCTCTTTAGTATTTTTTCCACCATCGTAACAATCTGGATGTTGGAGCCATGATAAAGGAGGCCTACCGACTCATGGGCAGCACACCGGCTGACATCCACCCCAGGACTATGCTCGCTGACTTTACACCACTGACCAAAGGCCAGTACCCCGTTTTCAACCATTACCCAGAATTCATAGTGGAATACCAAAGCCAGGAAAGGGAGAAGATACGATTGCAGGAGATGGAGTATCTCCGTGAGAGGTGAGATTATGACAAAATCATAATAAGAAGGGAAAAAACAAAATCATAATTATTTTGATAATTGTAAATCAAAAAACTTAATATGAGGACTGAAGGGAAAAAACGCATAACGTGTGTGTGTGTGCGCGTGTGTGCGTGCATGTTTAGGCAGGAGGTGTCAGCACAGCATGCAGAGTTTTTACGTCGCCAAGCTGAAGAGGAGGCTTTTTATGCGCAACAGGTAGATTAATTTTTTAGAGTGCTGCACTTTAAAAAAATGGTTATACTGTAAACAAACACTTAAAATTCCTGGAGTGAAAAGAAAGGGAGCCAATTCATAATTGAATTACTTTCAGGAAGTCCTGCACACAGCTGAAGAGCAGCACAGAAACATCCTGGCACAAGAAGAGGAGAAGCTGAGACAGCAGAGGGCAAAGTAAACAACAAGAACCTTGCACCTTTAAAATTGAATTATTGACTTAAATGAATGATGTGACTTCAGAGAATTGGTTGTTGACACTGCTCTGTCGTTCAGGTTGGCCGCTATGAAGAGAGAGCTGAAGGCGAAGGAGTTACAGGTGCGGGATGCGACCAGAAGACACGTTCTCAAACACCAGCAGGACCTTAGAGCCTCACAGATACAAAGATTAGACCACGAGATCAGCAGAAAGGTAAATGCAGCTGGCTATGCGAAAGATGCACTATATTGCCAAAAGTATTCAATCCAAATCATTGAATTCAAGTGTTCCAATGACCTCCATGACCACAGGTGTATAAACCAAGCACCTAGGCATGCAGACTGCTTCTACAAACATTTGTGAAAGAACGGGTCGCTCTCAGTGAATTCCAGCGTGATACTGTGATAGGATGCCACCTGTACAACAAGTCCAGTTGTGAAATTTCCTCTCTACTAAATATTCCACAGTCAACTGTTAGTGGGATTGTAACAAAGTGGAAGCAACTGGTAACGCAGCCATGAATTTCATGAAATTCATGTGGCTTCAGATGATCTCAAGAACAGAGCATTGAGAGCTTCATGGAATGGGTTTCCATAGCCGAGCAGCAGGTTATGGTGTGGGGTCATTTTCAGGAGTTGGACTCAGCCCCTTAATTCCAGTGAACTTGCTATTTACATTTATAGATTTATAAAAGACAGTTGTGAGTATTTATATGCTAAAGAGTGTAAAATAATTCTAAAGGAAAGCTGTTCACTTGCCTGCATCATGTGTTTAGAGATAGGTAAAGTTTAGATGCTGGCTTCACCACGTTGTAATCTGCTTATATAGTGGCATTTGACCACATCGGAAATCCTGTAATGGGCTGAAACCACAAAATGAGTTGTGATTTTTGTGCTTGCTCATATTTGTGAGAACTATCATTTTTTATAACCTTTGTATTGTGCTACAGATGGATCTTCATGAGCAGGACACAGCTGCGGCAGCCCAGGATCTAGAGGTCAGACAGATGGAGCTGGAGGTTCAGCGGAAACAGCTTGAACAGGTGACAAACACCCTCCTTACCTCCTACTCCTCACTGTCTCCTTTTGGAGTTTTTTTCCAAAGCTAATTCTCATTAATCTCATTAACCTTTAAAATATTTTCTTTTAACATATGGCATAGTTTCAAAGATGTTTACATAATTTTCAGCACTGTGAGTTCTACTAAAAGTGCCACCTTGCAATCAGTGTTGCTGTTTTTCTTTCTTCTTTTTGTGACCACTGTCTCAGCACTTGTTTAAAGCGCAGGAGCATGTAGGACGAAGGGACGAGGAGCGAGTGGAGATGAGAACGGGGCAGGCAGGACGAGAGAAAGTGAGCTACACGGAGCTGCTGAACAACACTGAGAAACACGTGCAGGTTAACACATGCAGAATGTCAAACATGAACTCGTGTGCCCATCTGCCTCTTCAACTGGAGCAGCAAATCACCTAAATCAGATCTCTCCACAAATACACCCAGAATCTGGAGGAGTCCTTGGCAGGGGCATGCCATGTGGGCCTAGAGTCAGACTGGCAGAGAGAGGTGGGGGGTCGCCTGCAGCAGGTTGACTCTGAACAGGGCAGGAAGAGAGAGAGACTGGCTGACACCATGAGAGATGTGGCAGGAGGGAAGGTGAGACCAACATGAATGTTTTTGTTAACGTATCAATTTGCATTGTGTCTCAGCTTGTCTGTTACAAGAATTGTTACAGTGACATAATATATGAGCTTTTCCTGGGCTTTTGTGTGAGGCCTTAAGACAAATCATCTGTGATCAACTCAGGATCTGTAGTTTAATATGAGCATTATTCATTTAGACAATGACTGCTTGCTACTTTGCAGTGGGATGACGTGATGGCTACCAGAGCTCTGTCACAGGATCATTGTCAGCCCCACTCTTCAGCATGCACAGGTAT
Source organism: Bujurquina vittata (assembly GCA_015106715.1). NCBI lineage: Eukaryota > Metazoa > Chordata > Actinopteri > Cichliformes > Cichlidae > Bujurquina > Bujurquina vittata. Next base: position 31,073 of record VUQK01017277.1, read on the forward strand.
TTTTACACAGACACAGAGATATCTTATCTATCTTAGCTATCTATTGTTTTATTTTAGAATTTTACAGTGTTTATTGTGATAGAATAACTTGGTTTTTAATGTGCTGTCGTCCACAAGATGGAGACAGCATTTAGGAGCTATTGCAGAGGATGTTATGAAATTAGCCCTTCTGCCACACCCACACACACACACACACACACACACACACACACACACACACACACACACACACACACACACACACACACACACACACACACACACAGAGCCTGTTAATCAGGCATGAGCCTCATCTTAATATCTTTGC
>VUQK01017278.1:0-20951 GCA_015106715.1 Bujurquina vittata
GTGAGTGACATTTTTTTTCCATCTAACGTTCTCCTGGCTGCCATAAGGGCTCCTTTCTGTAAGAGTAAATAATTTCCATAAGCACCACTCTTGCACACACACACACACACGCACACACACGCACACACACGCACACACACACACACACACACACACACACACACAAACACGCACACATATCACGCACACACACGCACACACACGCACACACACACACACACACACACACACACACACAAGCACGCACGCATATACACACACACACACACGCACACACACACGCACACACACACACACACACACACACACACACACAAAATGCAACACTATGTTGCGCTCATGGTTCTAACCTCTGTGGCGGCGGACCATTTCTTGACGGGCTCCAATTGTGCCCAGTATAGCTTCCTCGAGTCGTGCCTTCATGTCCTGAGACTTTTTAAATGTCAGGCTGTTGATCCGCTCCAGAGTCTTCTTCCCCTACATTGTGCACCAAACATCAGAGGACAAATAAATCATTAAAATGTACCATAAAAATTGGGCAAAATTACCTAAAACATTGTTAAAAGTCTGTGTAAATGAAGTAATGGAATGGATTACAAAAAATAAATAAATAACTGGGGTAGAAAATAAAACTTGTAAGAAATGGACTTTAGAAAAGCAAACAATAAAAAAAAAGCTTCCTGTACTATTGATCATTAATAGAGTAAACACTGCTGAATAGACTACTGACTGATGTTGCAGTATTATGCAAACAGTAATGCAAAATACAGTAGTAACCTTGCACATGATGTCTGAATTCCAGGTGCCTCAGTGTACAATGCATTATGTATGATGCATCATATCAAACATACTTTTCAGAGGCAGAAATTAAGGCAATCTCAGCCAGCAGTAACTGATCAGCACAACTCTGCTAGGAACTGCCACAGACATTATTCTTTTTGCAATGCTGATTAAATAAAATTCATACAACAGCTAATTAAACTATGAACATTAATGTTTTCCCTTCATAAAAAACAAACAGGATGAAAAGAAGAAAAATTAAATATAATAAATATTTGCTCTGAGAACACTGTGTTTGTGTAGAAAATGAATTTGGGAATTTGTCACCCGGAAGGAAATGCAGATAATGATGGTGCCCATTTTTTATACCTTGTACTCAAAGCAGGACACACAAAGATGCAGCAGATCTAGCAAGCGGTTGATCTGCAGTACAGACAAATCTGACACCCAGCGTTCCAGGAGAGCTGCATCTGCATTCTTCAGCACCCACAGGAAACACACCAGCAGAGTCCTGCTGCACTCAGCAGACAGAGAGCTGGACTGGCGTCCCGCCTGGTACAAGAAAAACACACAGAAACTCAGTAGTGCCAATCTTGTAATCTGCTTGAGTATAGAACAAAATGGCTGTTTAGAGAAAGTTGTGAAAAAGGACAGAGAGCCACCTACAGGTAAAGAGGAGCACTTGTACTTCAGTTAAAGAACAACATGGAAAGAATGCAAATGACATTTAAAAGAGTACTTGTGTGGTGTGATTGTCTGTCAAACGGAAAAGGCAGACGCCCACACAGAGGACGCCCTGTGACCTGACACTCTGTATGGCCCAGGGGAACACTGTGACCCTTGCTGCTATCACTTACCACTGTGGGCAGTGCAAATGGGTTGGCTTTGGCATGCTGCAAAGGGGAGCCAGCAATTGCCATGGCAACAGACTGACTGATAGTGTTGCCACTGTCTGGGTCAGCATCGTCAACGTGGGCAGAGGCATGGCGGACCCGGCAAGGCGAGGAGTCTGCAAGGCAATAAGAAAAGCACTCTCAGGTACAATAACACTGGGAAAAAAAAACTAATAATAATAAAAAAACAGCCTCTTGAGGAGGCGGAAAAAAATATTTATGGACTGCGCATATTGTTCTGCTGACCAGAGAAGTCGTATAGCTGATGTAATGTCTCCATGACGATCGGGATGAGGGGCAGGTAGAGCTGAGCGATGTGGGCTCTGACCTGAGGGTCCTTGTAGCGAGGGTCTGCATCATGGCTACACAACAGGGAGTGAACAGCACTAATGGCCTTTTTATGGAGGAAGAAAACCCTGTGGGTGATAAACAAATTCATGTCATCTTTGCCATAGCTCTCACGTTATTATTTCATGTTAAAGATTCACTCTATGCAAAGTGTTGATCAATGTATGTGCAGACACTAAAAACCCACCCTTCACCATCAGGGTCGAGGATGAGTGAGAGCTCTGACAGCAGCAGGCCGGACAGGAAGTGCTGCTGGCGAAAAGGGATGGAGAGCTCAAACATGGTGGCCACGCTCTGGTCTTGCACCATACTGGAAAATGCTGAACTCTGTGGACAGAAGAAGGGATGGCTAAGACAACAAAGTTGCACTGTTGTTGTATAATGGTGTGTGTGTGAACACAATATGAGTTATTCTCAAAGTTTTAATGACTGTATCTGTTCAGACGATGGTGGTATTCTAGGTATTTCTTCATTTTGTTCATCACTATGTGCTGGTTTCTATTTTTTTAAACCATGAGGGAGGTGGCTGTTACATTCCTTGACACCAGCTGTATTTGTGTTAAGAAACTTCAGTCAGCTATGATGGCCAGAACAGAAGACTTAGAATTCAAGAGAAATGCTCCCAAAACAAAACGTACAGTAGTGCATTCTTTCCTCGACAGACTCAAGGGCTGTAAAAAAACATCACCAAAGGCCATGACTGGAACTATGAGGACACTGATGATTTGAGTATGCACTTTTGCATATTTCTGTGTCTGGACTGACTGTATTTAACCAATAATATTTTTTGTTTACTTGCAAATGGACTGCAGAGAGAAATTAATCACGTTGCAATATATACTTTATGTGAGATTAATATTTTCTTATAAATAGTCCACCACAGAAAACATAGAATTTGATGTAGTACCTGTGATGTTGTGGAAGATGTGGAAGGAGAGGGGGAGGCTGGAGGGCTCAGGATTGAGCAGGGCAAGTTGAGGATGACATAATGCTCATGGCTGCAGACAATACGAGTGAAGTCCATCCTCAGGGCATTCAGAGAGCTGGGATTCTGAGCTGTGTGCAACTTGTTGGCAATCTGTTTTCACAAAAGACGGTAAAAAGATACAGCAGTGTGTGTGGGAGTCTCAGAGGGTATCAGATTACAGGAAAAAAGGGAGAAGCGCAATGGGGACCTGTTTGTAGTAGGAGCGGATGAGGTTGAAGACAAAGCCCCGGTCCATGAGAGACAACAGGTCATTCAGGAAGAAAGCCAGACTGCTATTTAGCCTCTCCACAAGCTCCACATCCTGGAAGAGGAAAATTCATGTGAGAGAAAGAGGAAGAGCCTTGGTTTACATTATATTTGTTTGTATATTAAGTTTGAATCAACCAGCAATGTTCAAGCTATGTATAAAAGATAAGGCAGAAAAAATAAAGAAAGAAGCCACTATCATTTTTGTTGGTCAGCGCAATAAAGTCTATCAACAAGATGACTACATTTCCTGAATATGAGGTAGCATTGAGGATCCTGTACCTTGTGGTATCGACTGACGATGTCTGCACTGATGGCACACACAAGTGCAGCGATGTCATCCACAAAGCGGTCTGGGAACCGCTGACGCCTGGGATTATCCAATTTTGAGGTCAGGAATAAGTGGTGGGCCATGCTCTTTGTCTATAGGTTGGGGCAAATAATAAAACAATGCTTTTTTTCCTGCTCTAATGATAGGTCTGATAGTTTGTAGACCTTAAGTCTTGTTTTAAAGCATTCTTTTTAGATTTTACCTACTTATAAAGTCTTGTACAACTGTAATTTTAAAAAGGCATACTGACCATCAGTTGAAAGAAAAACCAAGCCTGGTGCAGCGCTGCTTCCCTCACAGTGCTGGTGCTGACCACCCACTGTAAAGCCAGCTCCTCGTGGAGCAGCTAGACATAAACCAACAACAAGCACATTTTAGCCTACATTAAGAAACTGTTTCAGATTTAATTGTGTGCTATGTGTCTAGATGAGCTACGGAGATTAAAATAAAAATGTTTTTATTTTCTACTAGGAGAAAGTCATGGACTGTAACTGGTTTATGAAGGTTTAAGAGTACCGTATTATCTGATAGTTATTCAGTCCAACAAAACTGTAAATTTTCACATCAATTCCATGTAGACAAGTGTTAAAATGACACAAATGTTGATGAATGATAATGATATTGGAAACTGGTGAATGTTATGACATTAAAATGTGTTAGTCACTTTTACAATTAGTTAGATGGCAGTTTTACCTTCTTTGCAATCTGCCTTGAAGGAACTGAAAACAAAGCCACGCTGTCCAGAAAGGCAGACATGCGATTGCAGCTGCGGTCGTTTGCCTGACATGGAGTGATGGTGAGGTGGACACACAGACATGACGTGAAAATGGGTGAATGGAAATAGGTGGGTGGCCAGAGAACTTTCTATGAACTCCTAACAAGCCCCAGGCAGAACTTGTGCCTGTTAGGCAGCAGAGAGGATGTACTGGGAGTAGATAAAAAGGTGTGACAGGTGGGCAGAGAGGGAGCCAGACAGACACAGATGCAGTGGAGGTAAGAAATGACCCGCGAGAGTTGATGAGCGGCAGTGCAGGATGGAGGTGGAGGAGGTAAAGGTGAGGATGAGGTGAAAGGATTTGGCACCTGCTTGAGCTCACAGCTGGAGTTGGGGTTCCGACGTAGCACAGATCTGGAGCCCCCGGGGGCATAAGCAGAGTTTACCCAGGAGTGGGAGCGGTCAATGCCCTGCCATAAGCCACCAGACACACACAAAAACACACACACACAGAGTGTGGCAAGAGGCGAGAGCACAGTGAGTAAATAGAGGGTAATTAATGCACAAACGATTATTTAGAGGAAAAAAAAAACGGAACAAAATAAAAGGAGATAAAAGTGATGAAAAAAGAAAGCTGGGAGGGGAGAATAAAAGACCGAAGGTACTACATGAAACACAAGGGACAGAGGCACAGAGAATTACTGCATTGTTGTCTAAGCAGTTTGATACACTGTTGGCACAGAGTTCTCAGTCGACCTGAGCTTATTGATTCAGCTGTGAAGAGGCCAGAAACTATCATTACAACAAAATAGCAGAGTGATATTGGCTAAACAGAAACTGGAAATATGGCACAAGGGGTTTCATAAAAACAGAAAACACAAGCTCACTTTTCTGTGTAGCCAGACTGCAACAACATTCATATGTTCTATTTAACAACATCCACTTCAGTGCTAGCCAAAAAATATGAGACATTTGGCAAATGAAATGAAGAAACAGCTGGCTATGAGTATACAACTTTGAACCAATTGGTGCACATTTCCAAACAAAGCCCAACAGAGTGCATAGTGCAAGTTTTAAAACTGAAATAAATTCAAGATTTTAACCACTTTACTCTCTTTTAAAAGTATCTGCACTGGAGAAGTGCATCTCACCTTGCTCCCCATGATCCTTTGCACCTCTTCATCAGGAGAAACTGGTGTGCTAGCCAGATCTGGGTTGGAGTTGCTAATGCTTTTGGAACGGGATAGTTGCAGACTGCTTGGGCGGGCTGTTGCCCTTGATAAGGTAGCATACTGCATTGGCATCTCATAGGCCTGGGTGCCTGCTGCTCAAGGAGAAGGAAAAAACAGAGTTGTTAGCAAATTAAAAAAAAAATAAAAAAATAATATATATATACACACACACACACACACACACACATATATACACACATACACACACGCACACACACACACACACATATTAAAAAAAACTGACAGCCTGTCGCAAAAGTTTCTTCCAACATAACTAAGGGTTTTACGGTTACGTCTGGAGACTCACTGGTTGGGGGCAAAGTAGGCTCGGCAGTGGGCAGGCGGAAGCAGTAATGAATATAAGATGCCAGCAGATTGTTGCGGCCATGTTGATCTTGGTTCCCTTCAAGGTTTTTGTGGATCTGATTGACCAACAGAGCCATGGCTTCGAAAGCAGCCCTACCCAGGTTCACTGCCGATAAATTCAAAGTGAGTGCTTTAAAAGGCAATAAATAATTATCAATAATCATTGTATTATTTACTCAAGAAAAAAGAATTTGCATTTCCGTGACGTTTGCAAAACAACAACTCATATTTCCAAAACCAGAACTGATATAAAATAGCGTAAACAGCCCGCTTACCAATTTGGCCTGCAATGACTGGAGGGTAGACGATGAGCTGAATGAGTTTGTTGAGCAGCTGATGCAAAAACCTAACACAGGTATCCAGCAGAGCCCCTTTCAGTGCAGCCATGCTAGCTTTCAGCTCCCCCTCCATGTTTGCCTCCGTTATGATAACGTCCTTCAGGCGGAAAGGGAAGGAGTACTCCTCCAGAACATACACTAAAGTGAAAAACTTATCCAGGTGGGGATCCTAGAAGCACAACCACAACAAATAATAAGTAACAGCTGATGCCGGTGCACTCTGATTTGGAGGAACACCTGAAATTCTAGAAGATTGGACTGATCCAGGGTGTCTGTGACTTTCTTTTTCTAGACATATGAATTTAAATGTCCTGATGACTTGCATATGTGTGAGCTTACAGAAGTATAGTACACAACAAACCATAAAATACACTTAAAATTTCCCCACTTTGAGTAATACGTCCACAATTATGTTCACCATACTTCTAAGTCTTCCTCCGAATTATGGGCATTTAAATTCATATTATATGAAAACCAAAAACTTTGGTTTCATATATTTTTCGAGGTTCTATAGATATAAAGAAGCTAAATCTACTTTTTAATATCAGTTAAAAAGTTGTAGATTTAAAAGTGCCATTATATTGTTTCCCAGGAAACAAACTGATATCAGTACAAAATAAAAAGTAATGTCCAAATGTGTTAATTCAAAAGGACAAGAATATAATTTTTGTTCTGAAAGATATCCCATAGTCTCAAGTGTGAAACTCAGCTTGCTTCATAAGCACTTCCAGGACTTTACCTAGAGCGCAATTTTCTTGGCTGATTCAGATTTTTTTTCTAAGTATGACCAGCTAATACTGATTTTCACCAATTCAGATTTTCTAAGAGCTATTACTGATAGCATGCGAACAAAAACGACTGTTTTTCAATGCAAAATATTATTTTCATAATAAAAGAAATGATTCAACTTGACAATTTTCACCAAACTTTAAGAAGTTACAGGACCCTCTCACATAACTGAAAATAAGATGCCAGTACGAAGAACAAATAATTATTGTAAGTGAAAATGAGGTACTGTCCACCCACCTTTATCAGACATATTTTACAAAACAAAAGCAGATTTTGAATAACAAATGTCAGCTACTTCTCTCATTTTACAACTCACCCAGATAACAGGGCATTGACCCTTTTTTCTTTTTCATTCATCTCCAAAATATTCCTTGTATCTGCATTGATGCTTTCACTGCTCATACAGACGCTAGTTTTGGACAGTTTTTGGTTTAGCAGCTGTCTCTGTTGTTGTTAGCTGCTTTTCTATTCGGCTGTGTGAGGGTGATTTAATTGTCTCATTAGGTTTGTTGTGATCCCTCCGAAGTTTATTTTGTTGAACTTTGTAGCTTCACTTACAGTAGGAGCTTCTATGCTAACCACATTTTACCGTGGGACTGCGAGTGTGCACACGGCTATCTGCCTGCTCCACTGTACGCATCTCTAAAGTTTCCACAAATCGGCACCCCTATAAAGTGAGCCCCTTAAGGATCTGGGATTTATTTTGTTTGTTTGTGTGTTTTATCTGTTTTGTGGCACTGCTTATAAAGGTTAGTTAAACTATAAAGCATGATGTAGTTGTAAATATATAGTTTACATGACTAAAAAAGTTCAAGATAATTTAATGCTTTTTAAGATCATTTTAATAGTACATCTATGATATTTATAGAATTTTTTAAGAACCCACAGACACCCAGTAATACCAACTGAGGTCTTCAAATGTGTGAAAGAACCTGGAGTAGCAGAAACGTCAGAATAAGAAGCATATTTGTGTACCTGTGTGTGAACCGAGGACGCCGCTTTCACCTCAACACTGAAGACACCTTTGTGATTATCCACCCACTTCATGCCTGGGAGCTGAACCTGCCAGAGTGACATCCAACTCATTTAACACTCAGTCACACTACAAAGAAATAGGTGCTGGAAGAAGAACTAATATTCACACAATCTCTTCAAACACACTCACGTCAGGGGTGAGCACAGAGTAGCTAGCCGGGGGCTTTTCCACAGAGACAGGCAGACTGAAGGAGCCAGTGCGTAGTCTGCCATGCTGCATCAGAGGGATCCACTGCAGGCAGAAAGAAAGACACGCGATCTCTTACAGATGGCAAGACAATAGACAGAGTTATCGAACAAGTGAGTGTGTGGGTGAAAGAGAGCCAGCTGAAGGAGTGCACTCACAGTGTAGCCCACAGGGGTCTCCAGAGGAGTGTTTTGTTTGGGCTGGCAGCTGATGTGGTAGAAGGTGAACAGCAGGTGGTGGTTGTCTGTCAGATTGGCAGGAATCTTCATCTTTGTCTCCTCATAGAACTCAGGAGACCTTCCGAGCAAGAGTTAAACAAGATATTCAGAAAAGAAAAAAAAAGTTGGCCAGACTGAAGCAGAGGGTCAACAGGTGAGGGAGCCTTACTTGTTATGGTAAATGACAGGAGTGTATGCCTCCTTCATGTACTCAGCACAACTTGACTTTCCAAAGATGACCTAGTTAAAAAAGCAGAGTATAAATGCAGTTTTCCATAATCACCATAATTGTTTTTCCAGCTCAAACTGAGTATAGTTTACTCTGCTCTGTAGCCACTTACTACTGTTAGAGGCTGATTACATTTACAAAAGCTTTCAAAACTTTTCACTCAGAAGTCCTTTGAAACCTAACAGATTAAATCACTCACGTAGCCCTTAACCAATTTAATACATTTTCTTAGTTTAACAGGCATTCTTCATAGGCCTATCCCTCATATTTTTTCAATTATAATGCCATTTGAATTTGTGAATTTGGAATAATTGAAAAGAAGTGAAATGAAATGAAAGAATGAGTGAATTTCAACTGGATGAGTAGTTTGAGTAACCTCTACTGGAGTAACTGTCTCAGCCACAACCATGTTACATAATAAGCAAAGTATATCCTTTTCTACCCTCTGGCTCTACATGGGATTAATGTTTGATATGCAAAATAAATATTCTGGGTGGAGTGTCCCTTATAGTAAACACTATATAGTGTGCATCGTCCATTTGATACAAAATAAAACAAACAAAAAAAAAAATCTGAATGATAACATGAAAGATATGCTGCAGGTCATGAAACATAACTAAATTCCCCTTCCTTTGCTGCTCACAAATGTGTTCCTTTGAAGTTCACTCTAGCAAAAAGACATCATATAGTATTTCACTGCCTCAAGTTTTCTTTGCACCTGGGATTTCATTTTCCAGAGAACATCGCAGTCATGATGCTTGATTATCCTCGAGTGTAACTCACCGGTAAAGCTTGACTGGGGTCCTCTCCTGCCATGAACTGTACTTTCACAGCAATGTTCCTCACTGAGCCCTGACGGCTACTGAAGTTCAGACTTTGTGGGTAAACATAGAGCAAGTTCCTTAGAGGCAAAATAATGCAAAGACAGAGAGGGAGAAAGAGGGAAAATATAAGAATTTTAAAAAATGTTATGATGCCATCCTGTTATGATGTCAGCATGTGGCAATAAGATTATCCTTCATTTGTATTAATCCCTTCTCACAATATATATAACAACCTTATTCACAGAAAAGACAAGACCATGAGTTTGCACATGGCAGGAGTGTGACCCAGTCCTGGCCACACTTAGTCCAAGTCACCTTAACTCCTGTCCAAGTTAAACATTAGAGGTAACTCCTGTACATATTTGAAACAGCTGATTTTAGCCACTTATAAAGAGACACTGAGTCACCAAACAATCTTACTGCACAGAATATATTATTCATTGTTAAGATTATATTTTCTGTGTAAAAAAAAATGCTGCCTACATTGTTATGCATGATGTATGTATTTTTGACCTAAATGACAAAATTAGTATCTCTGCAGTTAAACTTCAAGGTAAGGTCACTGTGACAAAGGCCATGGACAAGACCTGTGATCATACCAAAACTGAGCTAATGTTTTACTCTGCTATTGCACGTACACATCCAATATAAGGTGCAGCAGTCACCCTCCAGATTCATCACAGAAGGGCCGATGCTACTGCTATGACAGACAAATGCCTGTTTATAGCTTTCATTTTTAATTTACACATCAAACAAGCTTTATTCTGCACAGGCTCTACTGTTGAAATCTTTTGAACCTCTGAGAAAACCGAGGAGGCAACATTTATTATCACAATGATCTGGAGCCTGTGTTTGCTTTTCGTGGCCGGGGCAATCCGTGCAAGCCCGGTCAGGAAGACCAGCAAGACAGAATACAAGATTGTGCCACAAGAAGAAGTCAATGTGCTTATGTTTGGTGTCATACAGTTCAGCGAATCCCTAAACTATGCTTATGAAACCACTGAGGCAAAGATAGCAAGAATCAGCCGGTCTTTGAAGAATCATGAGAGAACTCTCCAAAAGCTGGGGAAGCAGACTGAGCAGGCTGCAGAGGTGGAGAAACAGATGAAAGAAGTGCTGCAGATGCTACAGGTAAGAAAACATGGAAATATGTAAACAACAGATTCCCCAGGTGAAGCGGAATGATCGTGGTATTTGAGGAGAGATAATGACTTGGAATTACAATCAGGGTTCAATCTAAGTACAACATGCAGAAGCAGAAGAAATCTGAGACCTGAGTATATAAGTTGCCATCAGATTAAGTGGAAGGAGCCAGACAGCAGCTCTTTTCCTTTAAAATGCCTACATAAAATCCTATGTTGCTGTTAACGTTTGGGGACTCCCAGCCAAGACATATAATCATATTATTATTATTATTATTAACTTAAATTACCTGCTACACATGGTTAAACCATACTCTTGATATCCAAGACGGAGGGAGGGAAGTGTGTGTAAGACTCTGGGAAAGCAGCTGCCAGCTGCACTGGGGCTTTTGTTGGGGAAAGAGGATAATATGGGCAGATGCTCTTTTGATAGGTCCAGATGGCCCAGCAAGAGGCTCAGACCAAGACGACTATAAACTGGCTGACCAATGTGGAGAAGGAAGAGCAGGAGCTGAGGACAAAAGTGAACATGTTGGAGATGTACCTCAACAACTCTTTACCTCCCAGCATCAAGGAGCTGCAGGTAACAGAAAGCTGAATCCCAACTAGTTACAACTCACAATAACCTCTATCATTGTCACATCAGCTGGTAAACAGCTGCTTCTTTTGGTTATTGCTTTATATTTAAACACCAGTCACAAATTCACTGACAGGTTATTTTAACTTCACTCCTGTTTGTAGGAGAAAGCAGAGGAACACGCCAATGTCTTGGAAGGCATACAGCTTTTGACTCAGCTCCAAAAAGAGAATATTACGAGTCAGAATGAGCAGCTCTCCAAACTACAGAAGATGGTAAATAACTTGCTTGAACTAGCTGATATTCTTAATAAATATTTACTGCTTTTATTTTATTAAGTTTGCTGAATAGCTTCCTTTTTCCAGAGTGAAGTGCTGACATGATCCAGATCTCAACTCCATAAATTCACTGCACTCCCTTCCAACCCTGCTATGGATGCTATAGGTCGACTGTACTGGCAGAATACACATATTTTAGAGCCCACGTGATTACGTCATTATCATTATACCTCTAATCTATTTCTTGTGTATTATTTTTGTATATTTTTAGTCTTTCCTTCAGTTTGCTTTGTACATTTTGCTTTAAAAATAAGATATTAAATTATTAATGATGTGTTTGGCAAACTAATCTTACTAGTCTTATGTATATAGGAAAAAAAACTATTGTAGCTGGTTTTTGTATTTGTGTACTTGTATACTACAAAAAAGTGTTATCAGTAAAAATCTGTTTTAAAAAAAATCATGCTGTTTCTTTTTCTCTTTTAACTACAAACTTAAAGGCTGAAGAAAGTCTGGCTCTGTCAAAAATCAATAATCAAATAGACACAAGAAGCAAGCCCAAACTAGGCCAATGTATATTTGCTTTATAGACCAACAGTCTGTGTGTCCATACGTCTGCCTTTAAAAGATGCCCACTCACCTATAGGTGGTGTGTGGTGTGTACACGTGGCGGGCAGGGAACTCCAGCACCTCTTTGGTTGGCCGAACCCGCACGTCTGGATATGGCTTCACATGAAGCAGCTCTGGTGAGAGGCAGTAATGAGGCAAGTCTGGAGCTGGAGAAATATCGATCTTCAACTGGGCTGAGAGACAAAATAGGTCAGGGATTAACAACTAGGCAGGTAAACAGTGCACAGCAAATCACCCATGAATCCTGCATATGAATCTAGACAACAGGAGCATGCTGTGTTTACCTGTGACAGGCCTCAGTCGACGCAGAACAGAGGAGGGTCTGCGCATATCTGCGAGATACTTGTAAAGGTCTTCGTCACTCAGCCTATCCCCCTCCTTGGTAAACAAAAGAGCAGAGTGTGTTCTCTATAAAACTCTTTAAATTCTATTATAATGTAGTTTTTGTTCATTCAGCCCCCTTATATGGAATATATTTTTTATATATTTAGGTTAGCTAAGTCCTAGCCTAAAAGTTGATGCTGGGGATAAAGTTAAAATGCTTTAGAAGAATCAGCAAAGCACGGGCAACTTAAGTGCACTGCAATGATTAAGAGGGTGTGCTGGATATATGTTGCAGCAGGACGAGTATGTCGCATAGCCATCACACTCACAGGCTTTGTTTCGTTTGTCTCTACTAAAATAAAAAGAATAAAGACAAGCTGCAGTTTTGTACTCTTACAAAAACTAGTTAGAACTGACATTAATAAATAACATCACATTAATGGATTTTACTGGGATAACATTTAATATACAAGAGAACTGAATTTCTTTATTCATTGAACTGTTAAAAACAAGATTCTGATCATTTTTTCCCTTCAGTTTATGGTGACACGTGTCCGGTCTTTTAAAGTAAATCCAGCCACCCTTGATTTACAGTTATATAAAAAGGGATATCTGCATACACTGCTGTCCTTTCACAACAATTTACTGATAACTCTTGTGCAACCACTCAGAGAGTATAATATTCGATCGAGCACCTGCAAGTAAACACATTTTTCTTTAAATAATTAAATGGCCAGTATTGCCCCAAGGTTAACAGACAAAGTAGTTTTACAGCACTGGGACTATTGAGTCATTCCTCAGTCTCTTATTATCTACTGTGCAATTCAAAATTCAAATTAATTGTATTTATATAGCAGCAATTCACAAAACAGCAGCTACCTTGGCATATATAAAAAGCTGGCAATATTACAGAGAGAAACCCAAAGATTACCTTTAAATAAACACTTGGAGACAGCAGATAGAAAGCTAAGCTCTATTTTATTTTGATCCATTTATTTGAATGAAATTATATCTCATCTTTTGCGTCTATAGTGGTAACACTCAAATACCCCATTAAAATAATGGGTAATCTGGCCACTTTACCTCACTGTAAGCACAGATCTAACAAAATTCAATGCTAAATACCTGCTTGAAGAAGTTGGTGACGGTGAGCGTTGCTGGCCGAAAAGTGGCAAAGTTACACATGTCATCACTAATGCTCATCCGCTCGAACCCCTTCTTCTTTCTCTCGTTCCACGTTCCAAGACCTTTTCGTTCTAGCAGTGACACAAACCACATAATGTGTGCATATGTGTTACAGGAATCGGACACATTTGTTACTGTGATTAAGCAAATGATCTGTATACGATGATTAGCCACAGCATTAACACTACCTGCCTGATACTGTGTAGGTTCATTCCAGGAACTAAAAAAAGCTCTAAACTGGAAACAGGAACTCTGATTGTGTCCCGTTAGTGTCTGACACCAGGAAGTTAGCAGTGGATGCTCTGGGAGTTGCAGTGTGGGGCCTTCATGTTTAGAATCAGTTCTCATGCATTCTACAGATGCATGGATCACAACAAAGGTCACTGTTTTGGGTTGTTTGAGTTCCCCAAGCAATTCCTGAGCATTTTCTTTTGTATATAGGGCACGTTGGTGGGGACACCACTGACACTGCAACAATGTTTACGGTGATGGTACATGTCACACTAACACCCACCTGAAAGCCAGGTTTCCCAGCACAGCGTGGCATTCTAACAGTTTTAATACTGTGGCTGATCAGTATATGTGCACATGTGAAATTATGCATGAAACCTATGAAATTGAGGATGTGTATGGTTTTAGCAGTACCAGAATCAGAGTCTGGGTCAGCCCGATCCAGACCTCCCACACTGCTGACGATGTTGAGCAGGTGAATGGCCGTCCAGGCAAAAGGCATGCGAAAGCGGCCAAGACGTGTGCATGACTGCTCTGCCTGAAGGCGCAGCTTCTCCAGTTTCTCCTTGTGCTGCAGCAGGACAAAATATGATCTAAAAGATACTGAACAGCCTAAAACATCTGCAATAGCCAAGTATTGGCCTGCCAAAGAGGACAGTAAATATTGCAGCCACTCTGACAGAATTGAGTAATTCTTGTGACTAGACAGTGAGAAGGTCTCACGTGTATGGTGGCTGCAAGCTCTGAGCATTGCAACAGTTTAAAGAATATTTTGGCTCCATTACCTTAGAAGAATCTGATTCTTTCATAACCATGTAGGGCTCACAGCATTCACTAATGTCTCCTTGTTGAAGGACTTTTTCAAGCTGAAATACAACACATACACTGTTAACACATTGAAGGCAATTATTTGACATAAAAATAATATTTATTGTTGTTTTACATTGCTGTGAAAAAGCATTTGCCTTCTTTCTCATTTCTTTCTTTTTTTTTGCATATTTATCACATTTTTCAGATCATCAAACAAATTTTAATATTAGACAAAAATAACCCAAGGAAACACAAAATGCAGTTTTTAAATGCGGATTTAATTTATTAAGAGAAAAAAAACCCTACCTGGTTCTATGTGAAAAAAAATAATCCCACCTCCAGCCCACCCCCCACCAGTCAAACATAGTGGTGGTAGTGTGATGGTCTGGGGCTGCTTTGCTGCTTCAAAACTTGGATGACCTGAGAATGTGCACCTATGTGTTTGTGCCCTGAAGCTCAAACGCACTTGGGTTATGCATTAAGACAGTGATCTGAAATACACCAACAAGTCAACTTCTGAATGGCTTGAAAACCCTCCTGTGTGACTTTATTAATATTAATAATAACTATGTGTGACAAATATGCAAAACAAGAAAACTGTTGGCCTATAGAGCGCCGTTGTCAAATGTTTTACTTGTACAATATGTGACATATTGGTACAGAAACTAATTTGGATGTAGGTCAACCATCATTGAGCAGTTGATACTTTTTATTATTTCTTTTACAAATTTTGAAGAGTAGGGATTAAAGGTAAACATCAATGTACAGTATTTCTCAAAAATTTAGAAAATTCATTTAAAAAATGAATTAACTAAAATAAAAAATCCATCCCCCCCAGTTGGTAGAGCCTTAACCAAAAAGTATTTGTGCCAAGTTTCAGAAGATTTCAAGTACAAATGACCATGGAGTAGCAAATTTAGCAAAAAGGTTGACAGCCGGAAGGCTCAGTATCGGATCAGCTCTGCTGACTGTCATCTGCAGAGCTAAAAAATAAGACATCTAGAAGAGGGCAACTATTTTTTCACAAAACCGTTCATGTGTAGTCTATTTTTTTCCGTACCTTAATGACCAAAAAGATGTCAGGAGAAGGGTATGTAATGGAGAAAATGGCAGAACGGGCCAGTGTAGATATGGCAGTGTGAGGTGTATGGGGCTTTAGCAGTCCTTTCATCTGTTCAGAGTTAAGGTCAAAGTAGAAATTCTCAGAGATCTGTTGGGAGGAAAGATAAGCGGGAATCAGGGGAGGCAGGGGAAGGAAAGATGATAATGGAAATGCACGTCAAGGGATGCTAATTCAGTTTTGACTCAGTGATCTAAACCGCAAGACCACTTAGGCCTTTTTGAGATGAGGGAAATTAAATTAGTGAAGTATGAGCTCAGCAGTATGTAAGTGGTTTTACAGAGTAAAACTCATTGAAAGAAGACTCATTATTCCAAATAAGAACTAATCAAATAGAACAAGGAGAAACAAAACCTTTTTCTTTTCCTTGATGTCATAAAGGGCGATTGTTCCAAATATTGGCTCAATTTCTATTTCAAACCTGAAAAACAAACAAAATAAACTATGTCAAATATGGAGTCCATTAGGCTATTTATAATAAATATAATAACTAGAGTGTGAAGACAGACAGTAGCAATACTCCAAATATTCCTCACTTCAGAGACAGACACTTGACCATGATCCTCTGGCCGCAATGTTCCTTGGGCACTTCAGGAAGAGAGCACCTCTCTACTGCTTCATCCTACCACACAGGAAAAAAAAAGCAAGACACAAGCATAGCATTTACACAGATGTCATGGTAACATAGTGGCAGAGAAACAATGACGTGTACACAGACATTAAAAAAGGAGTGAGAAAAGGAGAAAGGAGAACATTGAGGGAAGGAAAGCAAACAGTTCTCCTGAAGTGGCTGGATTTGCAGACATTATGGGCATTCACTTTACAGGAACATTCAATAATGTAACTCTGAGCTGAACAAATGGTAACAGCATTAAACACTGCTGCCAGAGTGTTCTGCTTTTTGCAGCTTTAGCTCTGTGTGGTTAGTGCTTTTCTTTTTGATTTCTCTTTTGCTTTCAGTTGTTGCACTGTTTAGTTAGAGGTGGAAATAATACATGTCTTTTAAAGGTTTGGTTATCACTGACTAAAAAGGTTGCTTTTTAGCCTAAAAAGGGTGCTTACTTTTTCATTTTAGCATGCATGTTTGACCACAGATTACTATGTACCATTACTAACTATTGGGTTAATTTCTGCCCACCAAAAATCGTGGTGCATTCAATGTTGGATTTCTTGCTGTAGTCTCTCCCACAGCCACAGATGCCAGTGATTCCATCTTTGGGCCCAACTAATTGCATCAGCAGACTGGGCACCAGCACCAATTTGGTGGAAAAACCAACATGGTGCTGGTGTATAGGTAAATATCACCATTTACACAGTTCTGACAGTGTGCTGCTAGTCTAAGCTGTTGCGTTCAGTTCATTACACAAGTAGCCCACAGAAATGCTGCACATGAGATCAATAATTCTGAAGTTTACTTTTTTTTTTATAACAGAATAATTCGATCGTGAGCTGTTTCAAGGTTCTCACAGGATGAATCACAGGAGAAGTAACAACTCTCAGGTTACATCCACATTAGCAAGTTTTAGTTTTAAACATCTAACTTTTACAACATTTATGCCCAACGCCAGCACTACTAATCCATTTTAGGACCATTGAAGAGCGACTTTGGGAAATGCTGCTGACCCAGTTAAAGTTCAAAAACTCCAGTTTTGTGTTTCAGTCAAAATGATACAGACACTTAGGTTTGCTTCAGGATGGAGTCTTATATCGCACACAAAGAAAACTAAAACATTATAGGGAGGCTCACATAGCTTTTCTGATTTCATCCACCTTCCCTCTTGTGAGTATACTCTTTCCCCCATTGTCATAGCTTCCTCTGGCAATGCTCCCAGTATTGCTCAAATATGTTGCTGTATTTGCTTTGCGACAACCCCCAATTAGAATTTTCGCCAGCATGATGGCCGCATATTTATGTGTTACTTTTGTCAACAGTTCCACCTCATCATTGCTGCATGCAGAGAAATCTGCACTGCAGATATTACTCTGTGTACCAGAGTATTACACTAATTGGTATTTATTATCACAAATTTATAATACCATGCTTCTCAGGGAAATGGTTACCCAGAGTGGTAACCATTCATTATCGGTGTGATGCGTTTCCTCTAAACTGAATAAACCTAAAGCTTCTCTCAGCGGCTCCCTTATTCACAAGGGGTTACCACAGTAGATGCATCTGTATATTTGATTTGGCACAGATTTTGGCACAGATTGGGTCGGGATTCGAACCAGCGCCGTCATGTGCTATGCGGCACATGTGGACGCCAACTCAACCGCTGAACCACCCCGGCACTAATTTGCAGGATTTTTTTCTAACTTAAACCACAACAAAGCCAGATATAATTAAATACACAACTAAACACAAACCTCATCAGGGGGAGGGAACAAGCCAAGCAGGTCACTGTGGCGCCCCTGGTGGCGTGTCTCAGTATTCCTGCGGTCCATGTCCTCTGCAGCTGTTCGTTCAAGCACAGTTGGCAGGAGAGCATCTGGAGACGAATTCTTCAGGTCAAAGATGCTGGAGGCCCAGCTGCCCCGAGGCGTCTCATCGAGGCTGACTGACCGGCGCTTTGCGTCATCCTGAACCACACGAGATGGAGAAGAGAGGTTTTTTTTCTTCCAGGCAAAGATGTGTTAGAAGAATTACAACACGCTACATATCCTATTACCCATTTGATGTGATTCATATGGGGGAAGTGTAATAGATAATGGATAAGACATTTATCTATTTATCCATTAGTCATTCACATGATTAACTTGCTGACCAGAATATAACTCATCCTGCCTTCCCTGGCAACTCCATCTCTTTGTCCATGTATTAAATGATGGCAGTTTCAGAGTGTGATAGCTGAAAAACCTTTCCTCCTGGCAATACTAAACAGATTTCGTAAACCTAACTTAACTGAATGCCCTTCAATGTTTAGAATAATAAGGTCTTTGAACGTGACAGGCATCTACCTGGTCGTCCTGGCGCTCGGTTGCAGCCGCCTCATCCAGTTCAAAGGTCTGTTTGACCAACCCTCGCTGCCTCTCCCTCTGCCGCTCAGAGTTATGAGGGGTGTACGTGGTGCTGTAGCGCTGATATCTGCAGGAGAAGAGTAGTTGCCCCACTAATAATGTAACTGTGAATCAACTCTGAAATGTGGTGCACATTATTACAAAACACATACTGTAGGTTAATTTAGCTGGTACCCCCACTGTGACCACTTACTTTCTTTGAATGACAAGCCAGTCATCTGTGTAGACAGCCAAGGCATCTCTCACTCTGGAATCCAGCGAGCTGCATAGAAAAACACATGAATAATTGAGCAAAGCATGCTTTTAATATTTATGTTCACAGAGAGAAGGCTTTGTTCTCATCTGTAGTGATGTTTGTCCATTACAGTGATATTAACGCTCAGCTTGTGGTGTCAAGACCATAAATGGAACTTGAGCCTTAAAGTCTGAAGATTGTGCCGGCCATTAGCAGTTGGACTTACTCCTCTTCCTCAGGCAGTGGGGGCTCCAGTGTAGTGCACTCTTTGTCCAGGTGGAGGAGCTCCAGGTCATCTGGGGGGAACTCCATTAGCTGTCTGAGTGGGCCGGTCTCCACCCCGGGAGCATGACTGCTCACATACTCCTCAAAATCCACTGGCTCGACCACCTCCGTGAGGGGCAGCTGTCAGTCAGCATTAAACCATTGTGTACTTAGAACTATTACATTTTTGCTATTGCCACATTAATACAAATCATAGAAAAGGTAAGCAATATAAAAGCAGTTTTCATCTTTTAATTCCATGACCTTCACAGAAAAAATTATACTGTTTCTGTCATGTTATTACAGGTTTATTAGCATTTCTCACTAAACTTATTGTGTCACAAACTTCAGTGTGGCTAAAGTAGCTTTGCATAACTTACAGTCCAAAATAATCCTTATGTTTTTATTAATGGACCTTACCGAAGCCCATCAGTTCATCCTCTGTCTGAAACAAACTCTTATAGCTCTCTTCCTCCTTTTAATTCAGAGTTTGTCCTGACTGACTGTCTCGCTCAAACAAAAGGTTTAAACATCACATGGGTAGGGCTTCTGTGCTCATAGCCAAAGCTATGTGCTTGAGATGACTCCATTAGGTATATTCCAAATTATTGATGACATACAGATACAAGCGCAGGAAAAAATTATCTGAAATCAAGAAGAAAAAGCAGTCTAAGGGGTTACCTACACAAATGCTGACCTAATTATTTAAAGCTAGCCAAATTTAATATAAAGACCCACTACTACATGAAATATGAAAAGGTATAATAGGTCCCGGCTGGTTAAAAGAAACTTTCTGCACCCCATGCATATACGGGAATGCTAATGAAAAAGAACAATACTACCACTGGACAAGGTTAACCATTTCTTTTACAGATTAGGGTTCTCACTTCTCAATTTTGAACGAGGCATGTACTTTCGATTTTCGGTGTTGAATCAAAAGCAGAATCTATTACAGGCACTACTGCCATAGCGCCTATCTAAATGCAAGAACACTAAGTTGTTGTCATCTTTGCTTTTATATGGCACAGTTACACAGCAACTAAAAACAAGGTTCTACTCCACAACCAATATTGTGCTGGGTTGTTGAGAGGACCACAGCTAATCCTAAATTTCTTCCGGGCTAGTTAGAAAATCATACTGGCATCTTTAAAAACAAGACAAAAGACAATTTCCCAAACAAATCATCGTATATATCTCTCTCCTTCTATTCTGAACAAGCATTCACGCGGAGACCTTTGCCTGGCTGCTGAACAACACAGCAAAGTGAGAGCAGGTATGCATGTTTCAAAGCCACCACCCTTCATAGTTGCTGCCAATACTAATTAAAATTGCACTCATTTTAGTAGCATCTTCCTCTGTATCTAAACTCAGTACTCATTCACACAGTTACACCCATCCACTTCTGGACTGAATAATTGGAGCTTTAAAGCTGCTGGGCAGTAACACTGGGGAGGTTAAATACAGGGTGACTCACAGGGTGGTGTCCGCCTCCTCGTTTCTTGGACAACTGAGGTGAGCCATAGTCCCTGGACACTTGTTTTCTGACTTCTGCAGCAATCGTCCTGAGCAACAGAAGGATTTGTAGGTTAGAAATAGCATGTAGCAGTACAAATCCTGTTAA
>VUQK01017278.1:20971-31831 GCA_015106715.1 Bujurquina vittata
CCTGTTAAATGACTTTAACAAAAATCATGTTTACATTTTATTACATTTACCAGCTTCACATTAAGGAAGTGACAACTGATTGACTCATCATCATGATCATATTCTGCAGAATGTGTGAACCCTCATCATTGTTTTCATCTCCTCATGCTAGTAGCAATGCTGAATGGCAGCAGCTGTTCTGAAAAGGGACTTGAGCAGATCTAACAGAGAGGTGGTAAGCTGGCTCCAGGGAGCAGGCGCAGAGCCAGAGCTGCGTCCCTGGCCTTTACAGACTAATAGCAATGGGAGGCTTAAAGACAAAGCCGGAGAAGAAGAAGAAGAAAAAAAAAAACTTTTCCCAGAGACAGCAGGCAGCTGCTCCTCTAGAACCACAGCATGTCTATGTCTCTCATATACACAGCTGCAAAAACTTCAACATTTCTGTTGTGATTAGACAGCTAAGCTTCATGCTTTACTTCAAGACCGATGATCTCTGCTTCCATCTCCAATATATAGCTAAGGTCTACTGATGACAAATCAGGATGCATTTTCAGGTTGAACTTTAAGAGCCAGTGAAATACTGTGAAAAGAGTTTCTGCAGCCCTGCATAACTCTATTTAACACAGGAAAAAGGAACACTATCAGCTGCAAAGGCAATAGCTAGAACACCCCTTCCCACCCTTTCCTGCATCCGGCACTAAACAATGGTCTGAGTCCCACTCAAGAGGCAGGATTTTAGGAATAGACTGGGAATCTCTTTTCATGGTGTGTTATAGAGCCCATCTTGAGAATTTATCCACGTGCACAAGCACCTATTGTCAAGTTTATTCCTTGATGAAAAGGATTATAAAATGCACTGTGAATTTGAGGGGAATGGTTAAGGCAAAAATTACAGGGAGTTACTTCCCTTCCAGTGCCTACACACACACACACACACACACACACACACACACACACACACACGTAAAAGTCTCGTTACTGTTGTTATTCCAAGAGACAGTTGACAGGTATGGAAAGCCTTAAAACGATTTTCCCTGGAATATGATCAACATGCGTTCGGTGTTAGGAAACACAGTAAATTTCCAACCCATGCAGTACCACTTGATGTAGAGGCAGAACCAGTTTACAACATGTGGAGACAGGTTACTAATATATTCCCACAAGGTGTTCACACGACACAAAAACAATACATAATACCATTTTAATAAGTGCAGAGCCTCTCCTCTATTACTGCTCCGAAACAAATACTCCCAGAATACACCCACGTTAATAGCACAGTAGCCTTTGGCTCGGCGGTGTTGTACTTAAGTAGCTCAATCATTGTTGACAACCAAGCTCTTACGATGCTACGACGTGTGGAAAACACGTTATTAAACTCACCAAAGTACAAGACACCTGTTAAAAGTCTGCAAACTACTTGACTAAACCCCTTCCTCCCGGTATTAGGCTGCAGGTGTGTTTACACTACACGGTTTATGCTTTGTGATACCTTACAAATCCTAGCTTAGTGGCTATATGCACCGCCTGTCCTGCAGGTCACTCTCAAGCAAAGCGAGCGGCAGTGTAGAGTCGCTAAACAATAACTTCTGTCACTGTCTCACCGGTTGATTTTATGAGCAAAAGCCCTCCTTTCGCTCGTAGTCGATGTCATTTCTCGTCCCCATGTAAGGAAAAGTCTTCGAATCAAAACGGAAAGTGATCTCCTTTTCTCGGGCTTTCGCTCTGCCCCGTCTTGTGAAGGGATGCGGATTCTCAGACCGCTTCCTTCTCCACGCTGGGACCGGGGATGGATCCCTCCTTGTTCCTCCTAGCGGTCGGGAGCTGAACCACGGCCATTAGTGTAAAGCCAAAAGTCACACATATGCTACATCCGGTTCTATTTCAAAATAAAACTCCATCTTCTTTCGTCATTGATTTTTGATTAAATTATACGCAAAATACATTATTTTTATATTATAAATAGTTTATATTACATATAGTTTTATATAATATATAAATAGTTTTATATTACGCATTACCTAGTGCCTTTTGTTGTTTTTTTAAAAAAATGTAATAAACTGCACAATGCCGTGGAAGAATTAATTTTACGTTCGACGTTGCTATTCTTCCCGTTTGACCAGTTTATAAAAAGTGTCTATCATGTCAACCATCTGTTAACGCAGAAATCTCGCCTGACCGGTTTAGAGTGAACTGCTGGCGGTGTGCACCCACCTCGGTTTGGGTTTCACTGGTTTCATTTCTGTGTAAAATTTAGGAAGTAGACCATAAACATCCAAAGTCCTGCTATTCTCACAAAGGTTTCTTCACTTTGATAACATGACTTTGACCGTTATCACCAACTAGACTCAAAAAGGACTTTTTTTGTGTGTGTTAATTTCAGCTCTCAGGGGCGGTCACACTGTTCACGCATCACTAGAAATAACGCACAAAAGCAACAAGACTGCAGCTTGAACAGATCTCTCAAGACGATACAGCGTGTTGTACCTGGACTGAAACCAGCAGATGGGGCTGTTCACCATGACTGCAGGGAAAGGAAACCTTCCCTGGTTGGTGTTTTTTTTAGAGATTCAATCTCTAAATTTGACCTCTGTAAGGAGATATAAAAGGACTACAGCTTTGTTTACTGGCAGTGTATGAATGTCATACTGGTGAGTACAAGAATACTCAAATATTTCAAAAGCAAACATCTATAAAGGCATGATAAGGATGTTTTAAGCCTACTATTTGACTGGCTCTTCTCTCTGTCCTATTTGAGCAAATAAGGAATGACATTGGGCCTGACTTTTCCCTCTAATCGAGGACCTGTCAGTTTATGATAATGGCAGGTCTACATCCCCCTCCTATCTGCCTGCTTGCAATCACTACTCTTTACCCCACGCCTACTATGAGGAAATTATATAGCCATGCTCAGTGCTGCAGCCCAACCTTCCACCCAACCCCCCAACCCTCACTCCTTTTACCCCACAGTCCTCCAATTCAGCACCCTGGAGAGCTGCTGCAGGTACTCGGCTGTCCTCTGCGAGATGGCTGATGAATGGCATGAATTGTATAGCAGAGATGTGAAAAATGGGGAGAGAGGGTGGGCCGAAGTAAAATTAACCTTGCATAACAGAAGCGTGGCTGTAGCTGAGCAAGGACAGACGTCTCTGGGATATATGTTTATGCATGTAACAGTAGTCAGAGCTGCATTAAAGCTTGCAGCAGGCATGACTCTGGCCCATAGATATTGCTAATGAAAATAAATGAAGCTCACACTTGCGATCTCTCTCCCTATGCAGGCATGCTTCCACCACAATGCCAAAACTCATCTTTCATTCTCTGCTGCCCCAAGACCCAGCAAATTCTAATTTATTGGACAATGGGGCTCTCTATAATTGATTCTTTTATTAATAAATATTCTATTATTCACCCTACATTCATTGAGTGCATACAGTACTTCTCAGACATAACCTGAAGAGCTACAGCATATTTCTAAATATTTACAATGAACACTTCAATATGAGCTCACTTAGTATTCGTGCTCTGTTTTTGTGTGACATTGCAACGTCCTTGCCTGGTTGAAAACCCACCTCCTATAAGTAGGCTGAACCCATGCCTGCTTTATCCTTCAGTCCACACCTTCCCTGCCTGCTTCCTTGCCTTTCTGTTCATCGAAGGCTTTCAATCCTTAGATCGGCACTATTGTTTGTGTGCCCAGCCCCCACGGCAGTGAGAGCCCCCACCATCACTGTTGTGTTACCAAAGAACAAAAGAGAGAGTGTCAGACACCACCCACTAGATCTCTTTCACACCAGAGCCCCCACCTCAGTTCCAGATGGGGTTGCCTTTTTTCAGGGTCTCTCTCAACCCCAAGAGTCCTCCAAAATGGAGCCCCTCCTCCCCTCCCCCTAGAGCCAGAACTCAGCTGCCCGTCATCCACCTGCTCTGCTGCCACGCGCCCGTGGTCAGGGCATGTCCCCTCTATATCCAACCACACCAGGGAGTCCTATTAAAACCATTAAGCATTTTTTTTACTAGCGACTGCTTCCAGAGAACCAATAAAAACTTAAAAGGAAAGGCAAAATAATATAAATATTCCAGAGACAAGGAAAAGCAAACCAAAAAAAAAACATACAATAACTCTCCATCATACTTTTTATGGTAAAAAAAAATCCATATGACATTACTGATCTAGCTTGCTCAGCTGCTCTTAAGGTAGGGTGGAGGAATTACACCAGACTACAACATTGTAATCAATAATGCTAATCAACATCCTATACTAGTGTGCTAGTGGTCAGGCAGCTGCTCTTTTTTTGGTTGTTGTTTTTTTTATTTATTTATTTTTTGTTTCTCTCAACGGATCAACATGTAGCATCCTCAGGAGATGATCTTCAGCCTCCATGCCTGTCTTGACCTTTTCCCTCCAGGGACAGAGAGTGGGTGGAGCAACAGGACACATCTGCTCTCAGACAGCTGTTAAGTCTCCTAATGTGGAGCCTACAGTTGGCGTTGGCACAGGGAGCTAAAGGTAATCATTCTCGAATCACATGATACCAGTTTAATTACCCACAAAAACTAGCATTTCCTGGCATTCACCTCATCCAGCATGAAAAACAAAACAAAAAAACCCAATAAGCATTGCATTTTGCTAATTATACAAGAATGATTATATAGTTTTTCACTAAAACGTTTTGGTGAATCAGTTGCATGTATACTGAACACCACCCTGTACATATGAGCAACCACACTTTCTCCTCTGCCTACATTACATGCATGAATGCGTGCGAGGGTTGTCACTCACTAACCGAGATTTATGGAAATATCCCTCCAAGCTCAAGTCAGCGCAGTGCACAGAGCACAAAGCACACACTGCTATTAGTGTGCAGCCATATTTGAATATATGCAGATATATGCATGTATGTTTGAGCTCTTTACAGCCCTAGGTTTAGCCTTATTCTTTATAGGTTCTCTGCAGCAGGAAATGGCTACACCATCTCAATATACCCATCCCACCACCATCCTCTAGTCCCTAAGGGTTCAAGCACCCAAATCAATTGAAAGAAAGAAGAGTGTACTGTGGTCCTCCCCCTACATCTGTCAGGGAGGGAAAGCAGGAGGGGCCACACTTACAGGCCATAACAGGAGAACAATATCAGTCCATCTGCCACAAACCGTTTCATCTCTGATGGGGTGAAATATAGCTCACAAATACATCTACTTCTATATCATCTATGTGTATTAGCTTACTGCTGTCCAAGCCTCTAACAATTCCCAGAAGCATACGCAATGGCTTTTTGTCTCATATTACTTTCCTCCCACCAGCCAGCACTCTCCAGCCACCTTTCAAATTATGCTTTTAAGCCAAACAGAATGGTAAAAGAAATTGTTGCACTTTACACAGTGAAGCAGTTAATGAAACTGAAAGACTACCAAGCAACAAAATTTACATGTAAAAAGTTCCAGAATAAAAGTGCAGAGCAGCGAACCTGAAAGCTTAATGAAAGCGAAAGCACACATTGTATGTGGAGAAAATACTAAAGGGAAAAAGTAAGATGCAATCTGCTAATAACCAGAGTGTTCTTTCATATTCAAATGGCGCTGCTGCTGTGTTTGGAGGATGGGTGTGGCCGGCTGATTCTTCTTGCCTCCTGAGCTGTCGCGACATTGTGACGTCCACGATGCCATTTGCTCTATCAAATTATGCTATCAGATTGGTCATTGTTCAGCGCAGAGGACAAAAATGACAACCCCAAACAAAGCCAATCAAAGTCTACAGTGCTGCACAGTGATCACCAAGAACAAAATAAGTAGCCCAGTGATCCAGTAAGCTGTAGGAACAACACAAAATGGCCCGGCTGTTTACTGGAGGGAGGAACGGAAAAAAAAAAATCCCCAAGAGCCATCATGCATCTCTCTCAGCAGCAGGTAGAGCTGCAATCTCAGTCATTCATATTTAATTTCATAAGAGTTTCCGGCCAGACTAATGTGCTATTGATTTCAAGTCTCCTATTACTGAAAAGGGGATGGACCATGAGGGGGAGAAAGCTGGGCTACAGGGAGTAAAAGCCAGAGACTGAAAGAGGAGAGGAGAAGAGGAGGATGGTGGAGGGGGAAGAAATAGAGTGCACTGGCTACACAAGCTTTTCTAGGAAACATTATAATATTCCATTTGGACAGCCTATGTTATCTATCTAATAATCGACTTTTCATCTGTCGAGTAAACACCACAACAAAGTGTATATGAATAAGTAGGTTCCAGGATGAGGGAGGAAATGTGTTGACAGTAAATAAAGCTAAAAACGCCTCAGCTTAACAGAACAGGCACACTCACACCTCCTCTGTTAATGTTGTGCCACATGTATGAGTTTTCTTCCATGTCAGATAGAAGTGGAGCAGCAGGAACCGAGGCGAGAAAAGAAACAAAGAGAACGTCTAAGAGCTTTGTGTATTTAAGGTCTCTCCCCAGATACCACCTCAGACAGGACAAAATGAAAGATTTATAAGCATGGCTTTATATTTAAAAAGGTTTTTGAGTAACACATGGTCTCACTAAAAGAGGTTAGTCCTGCCTCAACCACATGAACCCACATCAGTGGCAGAGATAATGTTATGATTAACACATAAGCAAAAGGGACAAGCATATTTGTGATATTTCCTTTAACCAAATGATAAGAATGTAAAACATTCACATTGTCCAAAGAGGTTAAACACATCCTGCACCTACACTTAATACAAACAAAAGACAAATACTGTACACAGAGAATTAAACAGGCACATGGAAAGCAGAATATAATACATAAATAAAAAAAATGACAAGAGCGTCTACTTCAGAGACTTCCTCCCACCAGCCTGTCTACTCTAATAATAGCCCAGAGACAACACATCCAGACAGACAGAGGGAGAGAGGGATATAGAGAGAAAGAGAGGAGAGAAAGACAGAGAAAAAGTGCAAGAGTGAACCCATAAGGGAGACCGCAAGAAAATTGCCAAATAATACATAAAGAGTTGAATTAGGCCAGTTGCCATTATCAACAAATGTCCTTTCAAAAAGAGGCTAATTTATTTTTGGAACCTTTCCTGAAAGCATAGACTGCTTCACTGCTGCTGCCATAAAACCCTGGATTGCCAAGAGTCAGGCCTAGTGGAGAGACCACTGAATTAACCAGACCTGAGGCTGAATAAGCCTGCCCATCCCCCAGATACACTGTCATAGTGTCACTCTCTCACTCAGCCTGTCTCCCCTCTTACACACACACACACACACACACACACACACACACACACACACACACACAACGCCACTACCTTACCACAGGGCAATGGCAACAGGCACTCATTTTTGACGTAATAATGTGAGAATAAAAAAAAAGAAGTGAAGAACAGAAAATACTAGGCTGGAGAATTCAGACCATATTCGTTTAAAAGTATTTTATAAATTTTTATTCAGCATCCACATGTCTAATATATATTAGATTTATCACAGTATTGGCAGATCTGCTGTATAGATAAAATGTTATCATGAAATATGCATCCATTTCTGTTCATGCTGGGGAACTAGGCTATTTCTAGGCTATTTGTAAAGTTAGCTGTTTCTTATGGGTGCTGATGGCCTTCAGTATCAGTGTATTAATTTTGTTCAGCTCTTTGGCATCAAGGTGCATTCCATGATATGCCAAAAGAAAAGGATCACCACAACAAGACTCCTAATAACCACTAGTGGAGAACCCTCAACAATATGAAAATAATCAGTGGAATAACAAAAAAGGTTTTTAACCAAAACCAATGCTTGATCCTTTGATTCAGTAATGCACAATAGGCGCTTCAAATGCCCTCTTATTCACAGAGGAGGATTCAGCTGCCGTGCTACTAACCAGGGCTCTAATGAGGGGCCACAATTAAGCCCATTTATTCACATTAAGTGTGAACTGCAAGTGGGTCTGCAGTCAGTTGACGGACCTGGGTGCTTTTGTGTTACAAGAGCCGCTTTTATTCAGCAAACAAAGATGGAAAAAACACAAGCACCTAATGACTGAATCTCGCCGTCTCTCCTCAGACGTCCATACACGCCTGCAGAAACATACACACACGTTTGCTTTTGCACACATGGACACACACACACACATACACACACACACTCGTTCTCCCTCTCTAACAAACTGACTCAAAGGCTCCAACGCATCCAGGCTGAGTTGAGTCACTGCTTGTCAGAAGGGTGGGGGCGGGGTTAAGACAGACTGACAGTGGGGCTCCATCTCTATCCTCTTATTAACGCTTAACGAGTGCTTTCCTCATGCAATATTCATCTCCTCTAATATCATCCAAGCTCTGAGCCAAGCTTGCTACTTATGTAAGGCAATTATGTAAAATATCAGACAGAGCCCATGTTCAGAATCTAACTGGAAGAGAGCTGTGGGACAATGACAGAAAGGAAGAGGGGCTCTACAAGAGTGATTAGGACTGTAAGGTGTGAAGACCAGTAAGAGAAACAGAATAAAAGGAAATGAGTTACTTCTGTGTCCTGGACTGTATTTTAATGTGAGAGTAAGCCAACATCTATCCACTGATGGTACCTCCGTAGATACCTGAAGATTCCACAGTGTCATTTGGGGAGAGCAAAGCAGAGGAGATGAACATATCAGCACACCTTGCCTACTCATCTGCAGTTAAAAAAGACTCAGGAGGCATTAATTCTATGCAAAGCACCAACCTTCATTCATCATCTCACTTCCTCACATGAACAGAAACCCTAGCCTCATAACACAAATAAACAAACATACACTGATTTATGCATACTCGCACGCATACCCCACCCACCCCCTCAGGTCAAGGCCCTATGGGGGTCTGCACAGAAATAGGTCATTTGTCACACATGATGTCCCGGGGCAGGGGATGCATTATAGATGAGCCCAAACAGCATGTCTCAGTGAGCACTCATCACACAGCCAGGGACATAGGAGGGAGCAGCAGGAGGTAGGCAGAGAGGGCCGAGAACTACTCAGGATGGGGATATTGAGATCGTAAAGCAACACAAAAATCACTGCCGGCAAAGTTTCCGATCATAAAGCAAAGAAAAAAGATAATTTGGCACAGCTTGATCAGAGCTACAACTATACCTTTCAGAACTTTTAAATGAATAGAGCTGAATTAAATTTTTTTTTGAGGGGGGGGGTCTAATTTGTTATTCCCATGTCTGCACCTGACTCTGTGGCTAACCATCTGCCTTGCATACAAGAGGTCCAGTAATCATCAGTCATAGTATGGGTTTAATGCTATGTTTCTATCCGCAATTCACACCAAATTGTAGCATGGCTCTCTTCTTCCCTCTTGTTTTAATTCTGTAATTATAAACTAAGAATGCTGACTTAGAAAGTCTGCTTATCTTCACTCTACATGTGCTTTTATTTGGAAAGACAAAGGCCTATGGAGCATAGTTGTTTACTATGGTTTCAGGCCGGTCTAAATGAAGACTAAGAGAGAAAGGAAGGGACTGTGCTGAGGCAGAAGTGAGTGCAAAGTGTGGGGAATGAGAGACAAGTCCACTGTCTTCTGCTGCACCCATCTGTTCTGAAAGTGCAGGTGGAGCCCTATTCACTCTGCTCCGCGTGTGTGTGTGAAGAGGGGGGCAGGAAGAAAGGAAGGGCAGCGAGAAGGAGGGAGTGGAGAGATGGAAGGGCACGGATGGAAGAGGAAAGAGGGGGAGGACTCTTGGTGATCTCTCCTGAAGGGGATAATGGGAGACGAGCGCATTGCAATGGCTGCCATGTAGTACCCTCCCTGCACAAATAGCCAATCAGCAGCGCGCTCTGCCAGCCAGGAGGACGCATAAAAGAAGAACATTGCAGCAGAGGCACAGAAGGAGACTGCGAGAGGAGCAAGGAATTACACATAAAAACAACAGAACCAGAACACCCTCCCCTGGACACACCCTGCCGAGGATCACTGCTTCTCTTTTTTCTGAACCATCACCCACGCCACTCGGAGAGAACGCTCTCCCTCATCATCATTCAGTAGAAAAGCCCTTTCTCCTCATTTTCATCCTATAGAGGACACATACAATCTCAGAGGGCTGAGATCCCTTGGCGAAGATTGTATTTTTTTCCTTTTTTTCTTTTTTTTTCTTTTAAGTTTGACTCCTCCTGACAGAACATAAGGGCCATATAATATAAAGGCCGAAGAGCATATAAGAGACTCAGCCTTCAGATTCAAGACCAGTGCAAAGGAGGACCTAGATTTCTTTCATTGTACGTCAAGAATGGTTACTGTACGTATGACTCTATTTCTTATATTTGTTAAGGAGATGTTGTAGCTTTATGCTTACATCGTATCTCAGTTCCTTTGTGTACACATGTGATGCAGCTAGTCATAGAGAGATCCATGTAACATCTTTTTTTCTCTACTCATGCTCCTTTTGTGGAAATAATATTTTAAACCCAGATGTGTATTTATGCTCACATGCCAAGACATGGAGGGGTGTTGGGATTAGTGTCAAAAGTTTTAGTCCAATATGTGATGCCGAATTATTACTATAAGATTAACAATTGATACAGGCAATTAGTAATCTCATACTAAGTAATGCGCCATGCCGGCTGCGCTCCAGCCTGCAGTCATCCTCCGCGCTGGATGAAGTCTTTATCCTTCCATTTTATATAGCACACGTTTTACGCTTTAGCATCACAGCTACTATGCGTGCCGAAATATCGCAGCTCTAATAATATTTCTTTAATAAGCAACAGTCAAGATGTAGGAATTCTGCAGGATCGGAGTGATGGAGAGGCAGAAATGCCATGAGGCGGTTCAGCAGGGGGGAGGACGGGCTTTCTCTGCCTGGTGCAGAACAAGGATGCTGGAGATGGCTTTCTGAGACAAAACATGATGCCATCTCCAGCATCCTTGTTCTGCACC
>VUQK01017279.1:5230-21611 GCA_015106715.1 Bujurquina vittata
AAAGAAGGATTAACGAATCAAAAATGAGGTTTGAGTCAATGAGGGGTTGGAAAAAAAAAAAAAAAAAAAAAATTAAGGTCACTATTTTTAAAAAAAAAAAAAAAAAAAAAATTGTTCCATATTGTTCAGTTGTGCAAACATGTAACTGCAATGTTTGTTTTTCTGCACAGAAAAAACTCACCACCCTGGACATCGCAGCTAATCGAGTAAAGAAAATTGAAAACATCAGCCACCTGACAGAGCTGCAGGAATTCTGGGTATGGATAGTTTGCATGACATGTTGCTTAACGTGTAGCTTCATTACAAATAAGCTTATGATCAGCCCATTTTCACTGCTGACAGTGGGATAGAAGAAAAAAACTTTCTGTTAGGAACAATTGAACAGAATTTATTGAGACACACAATTCAATTAATCTATTTGGTGATTAGATGCCGGTGGCCCATGATGGCAGATTGTAATCAGATTTTTGATGAAAGGAAGGAAGGCAGCATAAGTGAAAGGGAAGATGGTAGTGAGACTTGCTGTGATGTAGGGTTTGAAGATGGTGGTACTGACAAAAAGAAAGCAGGCTGAGCTGAAGATTTTCATGGGGAGTGACGCACAGCATACGCAGAGGAGGGATAGTGGATATGTTTGACAAAGGATGTTGAAGATGGAGCTGCCAAGCAGGAGAAAAACAGGAAGACTCCAGAGAAGGTTTGTGGGTGTAGTGAAGGAGGTGTGGGGATAGAGTGAGTAGAGGCAGATGATCTGCTGTGGTGACCTCTAAAGAGAGCAGCCGAAAGAAGTAGCAGCTCATGAATGAAAAGCCTAAAAATACATCAAGAAGCCAAAATAGATTAAAAGCCAAATCAGTTAAATAAATGACATGAGATTCAAAGTGAATTTGTGGCTACTTTCTGGTTTCTAATCACTTAGTTGCTCTTTAAACAGCGAGACTAAGGATATTTAATTTTACTGATTTAATTGTTTCTGTACTCTCTGCACCCTCTGTACCCGTTACGAGCGCTTACCTGTGCGAGGCCAGGCTGATGGTGTACCCTCATTGTCCGTGTTGTCTTTTAATCTCTCCTCAGATGAACGATAATCAAATAGATAATTGGTCTGATCTCGATGAGTTGAAGAATGCCAAGTCTCTGGAGACGGTCTACCTTGAAAGAAACCCGCTACAAAAGGATCCGCAGTACCGGCGAAAGATCATGCTGGCGCTGCCCAGCGTACGCCAGATCGACGCCACCTTCATCCGCTTCTAAGCTGCAGCGTACAATTTACCTGCCAACTTCACAGTGTTCTCCCTCACCTCCCTGCCTGCCCTGCCTACACAAACAACAAACACAATGGCCTCACTGAATTATATAGTCACTCCACACACAGTATACATTCCAGCATATAACTCACCCACGGCTCACTCAACATACATGTATGCACGTATGCACTCATTCAAATCTGTGCTATTGTGTGGAAGCTTTATTTATTAAGATGGACCTGTGAAAATGAAAAACTACCCTACACTCATTTCTCCTCAGCACTTTTTTTTTTTTTTCCTTTCATTGTTTTGCATGTGGGATGCGCTATGGAGACATCTGTCCTCACTCATGTAGTGCAGGAAAATAAGAAGTCTTATTTATCACACTGTTGAAGTTACATTGTTATCATAACAGAGGAATTCTTAGTAGTTGGGGGGCTTTTGTGAGTTTACTTCTTTTGGTTGGACAGAGTGAAATATCCAGCAAGTAAAAGAACAATTCAACATTAAAGGGAAAGTCTGTAATATAATAGAAGGTAATTATTTTTGAACTTTAGTATATGATTTATCTTTTCATTTGACTCCAGCAAGCTTCAAAACTCTCCTTAACCAGGTACCAGCTGTGACAGAGAGGCCTCTAAAACGAAGCCCACGGCGCTGTAATGACATCATTCTGACTCAGAGCAGTTCTGGAAAGGGAAAGTTACATACTTCAGTCTTTTTGAGGAAAATAGATAATTTACAGCTTGAACTGACCTATCATTTTAATAAACTGGTCCAGTTATTACAGAAGGGTATTTTTTTTTTATGTCCAGCAGCCTTGTCTCTTCCATGTTCAGATCCATTTGCTGAATAACAAGCGTGACCTCTGCAGTAAAATAAAACTCATGAGAATGTAAGAACATTTAATGTGTCCATAATTTTCCATAGTTTTGTAATCAGTGGTGCCATCACATTTTAGGGTTTTTTTTTTCCTTAAACACATCCCTGATTACAGCCTTTTCTTTGGCTTGAACTTTATTTGAAAAGATAAACGCAAAATGTTTCTATTTAAATTGCATTTACATTGCACTGACTGATTTAATCTCATGTTAACTAATGTAAGATAAACTATTAATGTTGCTGGCACAGGCGACCTTTTTAACCGCATTCGGCAGATGTAAAAAGACACTGTATTGATCCATTTGGCATTAAGGGTGGCTTAAGAAAAGGAATTTCTGTATATTTGACTGTGCACTGCAGGATTTCTCAGATCAAATACAATGACTGCATGTAACCAAACATTAATGGATTACTCTTTAGGTCTTCTGTATATAGCGCTCCTGTATATGCTTGAGTGCACTTGATTTTCTCCCTGGTACAATTAAGAAGCGATGCATCTTTTATATGAAAACAAATCCCCACCTCAGGGCTTTAGATTCACATGTGAATACAGAAGCATCAAATTTACATGCATTAAATGAAAAGTGCTAAACTAAGTGCTCCCTTTGCACTCATAATCTAATTTTATTTGGATTAATCCCAGGCCTTTGAATTGTTAAAAGTAAAGTGAGTTGGTATTGAATCTCCCATTGTAGCCTAACAAAAACATAAAATGTTGGTTTCTATCATAGAATAATAATTTTTAGCTGATGAGATTTTTTTAAAAGGAACAAAAATGATCATAGTACTTTTGAGTCTAGGTACTTGTGGTTTGTGATCTTGAGCAAAAATTAATAGAACATTTAGCAGACCATCATCAATGACATTCTGCATAATTAAAATGAATGTAATGTTATTTTATATTCATCTTGACTGAATTTGGCCAGTGGGATTGAAAGTATCTTGTGTATTTGTAAATACAGTTTTAACATGTCACGATGTAGAAAGTCTGTGCCATCATCACCTTCCCTTTGTAAAGTGATTTTCTTTTTCACTCGTTTTGTTTTCGCCAGGCAGTGTGAGATACTATAGTTAAGATAACTGTGACTGGGGGGAGCAGCTGTTCAGATTGCTATTTGCTCCTTCTTGTTAGGACTGGGGCTTCAGGTTTTAGACTTGGTTGAAGCTGTTTTCAAACTGAATGTATGATGCAAATAACAATAAAATTATACTACTTAAGATACAGGTTTGTGTGGCTTCAATTTCAAAGATAAAGTGTCTCATGAAGTACAGTCTTGAAATGTAATTCCTCATCAAGTAATTGTAGCTTGCTCTAAAAGGATCCTTAACTGTAGCTAAGACAGAGCTACTTAATGAGTGAATTGCTTTATTATCAGCCAAAACAATAGCAGGTTGCACTGTGAAACCCCTTCAGCTCAGCATCTGTCTGAAACAAGCTGCTTTACCTGATATTTCTCTTAGCTGCACCTTCCCTTCAAGCCAAGCTTTGGGTGTGCTGTCTATAGGAACACTTCCTATTGGCTTCCCCTAGCAAACAAAAGGTTTGAATGGGGTAGATGGGGCTGCTGTGCTCATGACAGATTACCATTTTTGGAGGTATCCCCTCTCTTTGACATACAACATTGGCCATGATTATTATGAGTAGCTACAATTTTAAAAGTATGTGTTTGACAAAATACTAAGGAAAAGCTTCTAGGGGTGGCTGTGGCTCAGGAGGTAGCACAGGTCATCTACTAATCAGAAGGTTGGTGGTTAGATCCCTGGTTTCTCCAGTCTCTGAGATGATCTGAGCTGACAGGTTATCTGGCTGCAAGCAGCCATCGGACGATGGGAGAACTGTGGTCATAAAGGGCCAGCAACAATATTGACAGGAGTGGCACACAGTGTGGTCTTCTGCCGCTGTAGAGCATCTGCTTTCAGATTTGATGTGTTGTGCATTCAGAGATGCTCGTCTGTGTACTTTGGTTGTGACGAATGGTTATTTGAGTTACTGCTGCTTTCCTATCAGCTAAAAGCAGTCTGGCTATTCTAACCCCAGTAGATCAGCAGTTTTCTGAAATAGACCATGTCTTTACCACGTCTTCATTCTTAAACGGACTGAGTTGCTGCCTAATTGCTGATTAGGTATTTGCATTAAAAAGCAGTTGAACAGGTGTGCCTAATGAACTGGATCGTGAATGGAGGTCTGTTTCTGTAAAATGTCTAAATGATGATGACGCTGCATCTACAAAACAGAAAGTGTTACTAGCCTGTCTCAATTTCTGAATATGAATGAAAAATTTCATCTATCTCTATTTTCAGCAAAATAATTGGAAAGTAAAAGAAAACTTTCAAACAAAGTGCAAAAGGATACCCTAATTTTTGTTGGTAATGTAGTCAATGTTTTTACTCTTATTATTGCAAATAAAATAATACTTTTCATAAAATAAAAACACGAGGTTAAATTTTATAAAGACCGTGGGAAACCACAGAAATCCTATAAAAACCCCAACGCGTGTATTTTTGAATAAGCCAGTGAAAGTGATTGACTTTATTTTATTGAACTACAAGACCCACAATGCAACACTAGACTATGATGGTTACGCACAGGGCCCGCGTCGCGCCAGACAGGGGGGAAAATTACGACTTTGCGCATGCGCCACATCTATGTTGTTGTTTGTAAGATGGCGGCGCTCGGAGATACCTCAGCTCCGGGGGTGAACGGGTTAATACAACAATTCACAGCAATAACAGGTAAAAATAACATTTTATTTAGCGTTTATTTTACCGAGTGGATTTGTGTGCTCATACGGGACCACTTCCCTCGCTGGGTAAATCATGAAATCCGGGCGCGGATGAGAAAACGAGCGCTAAGTGTTGCTCTTGCCCCTGCGCTGCCAGTGGTTTGCAGAGGGGAAAAGCACAGCCAGTTATCAGCTAAACTCAAGTGTAAGACTCAGAAAATGGACCTTAAAACCGCCAGCTATGAAAGTTATCTTTAACGATCACTTTTAAAATGTCTGCTTTTGTTTTAAGTCCTCGTTACAGACACTATCTCGCTAACCTAGAGCGGTTTATGTGCTCCTTTTTTGCGTGGCGTGTTGCTCGATAGTGTGGAATGGAGGTCGGCTGTTCAGCGTTTCCCTTCTTCATCATCACCAGCCAGGCTTCATGTTGTTACTATCACTACGACTGTGGCTGTGGTCCCAGCCAC
The DNA here is from genome assembly GCA_015106715.1 of Bujurquina vittata. Classification (NCBI taxonomy): domain Eukaryota; kingdom Metazoa; phylum Chordata; class Actinopteri; order Cichliformes; family Cichlidae; genus Bujurquina; species Bujurquina vittata. Next base: position 10,553 of record VUQK01017279.1, read on the forward strand.
TCTTTAATGGTCACACTTTGAGGACTCGGACTGTTGGTACAGACGCTGTCTGTAGTTTATCGGCACTTTAACACAGTGGACAGTGTTTTTAGTTATTTTACGGCAAAGAAGAGGGAGACTCAGTTCAGGGGCTGCTACTTGGAAAGTGATACGGACATGCGCAGTACAGACAGAAAGCTCATTGTCGCCCCGCAGCACTGCGCTTAGAAATACTACAGGTTCATCCAGATGTAGAGTTTCCAGTACAATTTCATTCTTTTTGTGGACAGCGTAGATGTATGGCATTAGGACATTTGTGCTCGATTCACGTGTTTTTTGCACATTTTAGTTTATTTACCTCACATCGCATGGCATGTACGGTATATTTCCGCCCACTATACGGCAGCCTTTTCTGACCTGAAAGCATTTTTCCTTTCGTGAGCTGTCACGAAGTTGTTTGGCTACAACTCATTTCGATAGAACGATCTGGTATTAATTTAAGGTACACTTTATTTCCCCCCAAATCGGGGAAATTAAGTAAAACCAGTATAATACGTCAAATTTGTCCATTCACAAAGTTACATGTGGTTCAAGTTCATAGGACTGAATAAATTTGCTTCTGTAATCTTATATACAGAAAAACAAACAGGATTTTCACACTAACAAACCTGTTTATTTGTACAAGTATGCATTGCTGCTTGATAGTAAAATGCCTTAAAGCCTTAACCCTGAATACTTAAAACATGTTAAACAGTATGTCCTCATAATGCTTAGTAAGCTGATTATAACCACACTCTGTGCATTGCTTTCATAATTTCACACACCTGTGTGGTGATGGGTTGGTTTTTAAAGGATTTTATTGATATTGGTGCCAGTGTCAACTTTGTTGTTTCCTTTATTATATTCTTGGTTGGGTAAAGTAGGAAAAAAGACGTGTGATCCAGGCCAAAAGGTCATGAGTTTGATGTGATCAAGGTGCATCCTGGGTACTTCAGCTTCCTCCCACAGTCCAAAGACATGCATATTAGGTTAGCTGTTGCTTCTCTTGTAAACTGACTGTGGGTGCGAATGTCCGTGTTTTGCCTGCAATAGACTGGCAACCTCTCTATGACAGCTGATAGGCTCCAGCTCCTTGTGACCCTAATGATTGGTGGATGTATGATTTTGTGATGTACCACTCTCAGAAAAACATTCAAGCACTGATCAAAAATAATAATAAGGTAAAATATTACAAAGAGAAGAATAGTAAAAATGAATTAGAACATCTGAAACCAGTTTTGACTTCTCCTACCTACACGTGTGGCCACCACATCTTAACCAGTTATATCAAGTAACCAGAGGCAATCCTGAAGACAAATTATGCATGTTACTAATATTTTTTTATATTGGCAGGAAAGTTTCAAGAAACTGTTTTAGGATAGGCTATTTACTTTCACAGGCTCTTATATTATTGTAAGGAGTAAGAGTTTCTCAAGTGATTTCCCAGAAAAATTATTGTTACCACACCAATATTATTAGAGCCCAACCGATGTAGGATTTTTTTAAGACTGATACTGAATATACTGATGATTGGTGATTTAAAAAAAAATCTGGTATAGAGGCCGATATTTTGTTATGTGTAGGTATTTACTAAGTCCTTACTAAGATTGTATGACAATGCAGTTTAAAAAGAAACTTTTATTGGCGCAAGGGTACACCCTGTACAGGTCACCAGTATGTCGCAGGGCTAACAAAAGAGAGACAATCATTCACACTCACACCTATGGGCAATGACCAATTAACCTAACCCCAGTAACTGCATGTCTTTGGACTGTGGGAGGAAACCCACGCAGACACGGGGAGAATATGAAAACTCCTCACAGAAAGACCCGCGCCAAGGTGGATTCGAACCCAGACCTTCTTTTTTTATTTTTAAAAATGATTTGCCGATATCGATATATCAGTAGCTAATACCGGTCATCTGAAATTGGGCTCTAAATATGAGGTCCCACTATGAAATCCCCCATGTTACTTGTTAAACTGTAAAAATTTGTAAAGGTCAGTGCATTCATGTTTTTTACATAAATGTCTAACACTCTTCCAGGGGCCACAGAGAGCGTAGGAAAGCATATGCTGGAAGCATGCAACAACAACCTGGAGATGGCCGTGACCATGTTTCTGGATGGAGGCGGGATAGCAGAGGAGCCCAGCACCAGCTCCAGTTCTGTGGCATCAAGCAGCAGAGCGCCCTCTACAGAGTAAGCTGTGACACTTCTCAGCAAACTTCTATGATTTGCACCTAATAGTTTCTCCTAGCTTAGAATGTCTGTTAACAATAATCTGAAAAAGAGAAGAAATGGCATTTGTTTCATTGCTTCCTTGTTATAATAAATGCTGATTGTTTGTAACTTGATTATAGACATTCTGCAGTTGGTTGCTTTTCTGCTTAGAATAACTCTGTATGTGTTGCCTTCATGCTTTCCTCAGTGAAGTGCGAGCACCAATTCCCCAGAAGCAGGATATATTGGTGGAACCAGAACCACTTTTTGGAGGTACAGTGCTGCTTCTTCTTTTTTTTTTCCTGTTTCAGGTAACGAATTTTGAATGTAAACTTCCTACTGTTTGAATAATTTGATGAAGATGATTTATTTATTTATTTGCATATTACATCTATTCAGTGCCAAAGCGAAGAAGACCTGCTCGATCAATATTTGATGGTTTTCGAGACTTTCAGACAGAAACAAGTGAGTGTTTTCCAAAAAGCTTTAAGCACAAATCAAATGTGCTGTTCAATAACAACCAGCAATGAAGTCTGTCTCATATTTCTGTTGTGGTGTCTTAACTTCCAGTAGTGACTGAATGACTGTTTTTCTGTTCCTAGTACGCCAGGAACAGGAGCTGCGTAACGGTGGAACAGTGGATAAGAAACTGAGCACCCTGGCAGACCTTTTCCGTCCTCCCATTGAGCTCATGCACAAAGGCAGCTTTGAGACGGTGAGGAGTCACTCACCGGACACTCTACCCCACACCTTTATTCATTCTGTGTGAACTTTCAGCAAAATTTTAGATGATGGCTGAGTAGGTAGATAGTGAAAACCTGCAATTTCATTCCACCTTGCATGTGATCGCATGCCACGGATTTACAAACTTATTTCCAAGAGTTACGATGAGTGAAATGTGTATAAAAGCAGAGCGCAATTAGTAAAACCGTTTATTTGATTGGTAATAGTGAAAAGACATCAAATTCTTAAAACAGCAGTTAGCTCAGAACAGCTTTTGAAATGTGTTGCGGACATCACATTAAAAATTAGCATATATTTTTCAAAAACAATTTATTTCTTTCAACATTTAATTGAAAATATTTCAAATACAAATACAAAAGTAGGATTTAAATGCACTGAAAGTAATCATATTTGGTTTTTCTGCAGCATCCCACTTTTTTGGTAGTGGGTTTGTACATCGTTATAGCTTCTTTTCATTAAGGGACATATGCTCTCTTGGTTAATTTTATTATTTGTCCTCCACCAAGGAGCAGATGTGTTTTGGGTTTAAATCAAGACATGCCAACTTAATGATTTCCAGCATACAGTAAATCTGTCTGTCTAAATTATGAATTCCCTCTAATTCCTCATGTCTTTCTTTGTGTTTATAGGCCAAAGACTGTGGACAGATGGAGAACAAGTGGCTAATGATCAACATTCAAAATGTTCAGGACTTTGCCTGCCAGTGTCTGAACAGGGATGTATGGAGTAACGATTCAGTGAAGACGATCATCAGAGAACACTTCATATTCTGGCAGGTATGCATTTTTAGAGCTCAGTGTGATGTTCACTTATTTTGAGGTAACACTGGTTAAACGTTAATGTTGCCTTTTACTTCATTTTCTCTTTCCTGGGCTTGAATCCACTGGCCAGCTCAGGCCTTTCTGTGTGGAGTTTGCATATTCTCACTGCATCTGTGTGGGTCTTCTCCGGATACTTTCTCCTATAGTCCAAAAACATGCATTTAAAAAGTATAGTTTTTTGTCCCAAATTAGGATATACAATGTTTTTTTTAACCTGCAAGTTTTACTCCTATTGTGCATGTTATACTTTTAACATACCTTCACTTGCGGCTCAGTCTGGAGCACTGACACAATCGGCACCTCTGGTTTATGGCACCAGAGTACTTGAACAAATGACATGCTTAATTCATGCAATGACTACAGCAAGCCAAGTAAAACGTACATTTAGCCTACTTCTTCACTACAATAACGAGCAGATGGGCCTGCTGCCGAACAGTTGAGACTGTCATGTACGTCTGCTGTGTGTAGGTGTCACTGCAGCCACATGATTGGATTATATGCATTCCAGTTTGGCTGTTATATAGCAAATGATTGGCTTTAGATAGATATATATCTCTCTGTTAGTCCTGTGACAGACTGGCAGTGTACCCCACCCGGGATAGGCTCCAGCCTCACTGCAACTCTCAATTGGATAAACAGAAGAAAATGGGTGGATGATTATGTAGCGATGTGGAGGGAGGAGGTTTCTAAAGCTGTCCAGCAATGTTTACATTTAACATGCAGTATCGGCAGACTGTAAACCCAGTTAAGGACCCCCTACATGGCTGAAGACTACATCTGGTACTTGTTTTGGATGGAGGTTAGATCGCACTCCCACTATTAACGAGGGGTCCCTATGTGGTTCCAGTCGTTCACTCCTTATGTGTGGTTACATTCCAGCTCAAATGATTCACACCAAGGGGTAAAACAAGCCAGATTTAAGAGACTATAAATGACAGTTATGAATTGTTTCTGTATTCCATTGTGCACTTTCTTCCTCTGCAGGTATATCACGATAGTGAAGAGGGACAAAGATACATCCAGTTCTATAAGCTGAACAAGTTTCCCTACATTTCTATCCTGGATCCACGCACAGGTGAGTGTTATTGGGAGGCTGATCACAGCTGATGTTTTGCTTATGTACGAATGAACACACTCAGACCATTTAGTTGTTACCAGCTAATCAAGAAAACAAGTGACTTACTGACAAGATTAAAGAACAGCTCTCACTCTGAGAGGCTTATGAAAGCTGTTGATAATATTTCTGTCAAAATTGCACTGGAAGAGGATGCCTGCATGCATCAGTTTTGGAAGATGGCAATAGTGTTACAGAAAGCAATGTTAAATGTCAGTGGTTTACAACAAGCTTGAATAACAGTGTGTGTCAGGCATTTGTGTATCAGGAAATGGGATTGATAGAAGACTAAAGCGACGCAAACAACAAAATATGTCACACTGTAGATATACACAGTGGATCTGTCTTCTACCTATAATTAACCATTGGAATATTTCTTGTGTTCGGTGCCTGTTATTATTGACCTGTTCTGTTCAAATGCTTTTCACTTGAGGTCAAAAAATGGTGGAGTGGAACCAGCTGGATGTGGCATCGTTCCTGGAGCAGGCAACTGGCTTCCTGGCAGAGCACGGGCAGCTCGACGGGCCATCCTGCCACGCACCTCCTGCCAAACGAGCTCGCTCTGTGGGTCTTTCATCTCATGTGTCACCTCTAATTCTCTTTATGTTTCTGCTCTAATAAGAGCTCCTCTTTCGTGCTGTGACTCTGCTGGAATTTCCTCAGGCACACATCTGATCAGTTTTAGAAGCATCTGGGATGTTTGTTAGAATTTTGCATTACAGCTTCAACATTTGGACAAGTGTCATGCTATCATCCAAATTAGCACTGTGATATTTAATGTTGTAAGTGTCACGCAGGCATCTATAATGTATTGGGTCTTTGTGTTATTTTTCCTAGCTCTTTAATAGCTTTTCTACAATTGTACACTGTGTTTTATCTTTTAGGAAAGCTTAATTGATGCTAGTGAAGACAGTCAGTTGGAGGCAGCGATACGAGCTTCCCTACAAGAGACCCACTACGAGTCCTCAAATGTCCCCGATCCCCCCGATTCTCCCCGATCAGACGATGAATCAGACGCAGAGCCTTTCTCTGACAGCGAGGGGCCCTTTTCTGTTGATGGCTCAGACAGCGAGACTCCAGCACCCCACGAAGAGAAAAGTTTGACCGGCAAACACACGGTGGCCCCTTCAGCCTCTGCAGCCCAGCCGCGTCTTCATCCCGACAGTTCCACCTCCTCTCACAGAAAATCGCCGTACAAAGAAAACAACCACAGTCACAAGAAAGAGGAGAGCAAAAAGAACCACCTGGAGCCACCTGTTCCTCGTCATCCTCAGCCCGATTCAGACTCTGGAGGGAACCACTGTGCCCCACTACCCGAAAGCGCCGGATCTTCGAAGATCAGCACCACCACGACCTGTGATGTGGACTGTCCCGAGGACAATGGTACGACAAATGAAAAACCTTTAGATTTCAAGAATGTGAGTGTGGGAGTTTTTGTGCTAATGTTAGTAGTAATGGGCAGAAAACCAACAAGCTTTAGGTACCAGTGACAGAAGGGATGAATTCTAGTTTAACAACAAAAGACAGGATTTTACAACTCTTCTTGTTTTATCTTTGATTGCATCTAGAACAAGGTAAAAAAAAAAAAAATAAGTGTAAGGGGTTTGAAGAGCCCCCCCCATGCTGACACGTGTGCTCTGCTGCTGGATGGATTCCTTTCAGATAAATGAAGTCAGGCCTGTTACTTACTGTGCTGTTGTGTGCGTGTTGACTGGAAACCCCATTTGATCCCTTTGGCTCAATTCAACACTACTTTAAGTGCAAAATGTGTACCATGTATGACCAGTTAAGAGTGATTCTGAGTACTAGACATATATTATGACCCACTTTTAAGTGAACCGTCAACGTCACGCTCTAAATCACATGCTAAATGAAATACTGATTTCAAACATAACCTCATAATGACTTTTTTCAGTAATGAGGTGTGAAGCCCTGACTGCATTTGACTGCAGAGCTCATGTCAAACTGATTTTCCTTGTCACACTTACTAAGTTCAGTGCTATGGTAAAGAGTTTCTGACTGTTTCTGCAGTCACATCCCTGCAGAAATTGGTGGTTGTGTGTTGTTTTGACTTTACGTTTTTTTAATTGTCCTCCTGCCGATATAAAGCGGGAAGATGCTGTCGTCAGACTGTCCATCCGTCCATGAGGTTTTACCTTCCTGGTCTATATACTCAAAATACACAAGGAGTAGAGCCATAAATTTAGCATATGTGTTCTTTACTCTTCAACACGATGTTTGCAATTCCTGGGTGTTGAGTACCCTTGGTACATTTTGGCTGTTTTTATCTGAAGTGGAGAGTAAACAACACGGAGGGTTTCCGGCCTCCAAATTAGGGCAGAATAGTTTTGCAGAAGGTAATAAGATGTTGTGAAATGGGGCTGTAATGTTATCCAGACTTCTAAATTTATTTTATATTTTCATTAATGGCTGAAGGATATACCCCATCGCTGTTGGGTCTTGTTTACTTTGTCCTGCCAGTTTCAACAGTTGGGACAGCTTGGACATGTATATTAGCTGTTGAAAGATGTTTTTTGTTTCAGTTGTCTTGTCTGGTGACAGTGTGTTACAACACTTGACTGTCACCAGACACCCTACTCCTAACCCTAAATGAGGACTATAGCCACCATGATGGCACTCATTGATTAGTAAAGTCCAGTTATGAAGCCTCAAGCTGAGTGTTTTCCCCATCGCCATCTTGGTGTTTTGAAATGACTTGTCGTTGCTCTGAATGAGCCTCCCTTTCTGACTCTGACAAAATGAACTTTGTGTTTTATTCAGTTTGACCAGAAACAAGCGAGTTAGCCCGTAATGTCATCACATTGTTTAATTTAGTCACAGAGGACGGGAACCAAACCAGAGGAGTCGCTCAATGCATTATTTATTTATGTCTTGTGTGTTAACTTGTTTATTAAAAAAATGTAAATGCTTTTTGACCTTTGTGTTCAGACAGCATCATCTTAGAAACTTACTGTGTTGTTGTCTTGTTTTTAATAGGTCCCAAAGCCAGGTTGATGCTCCGCTACCCAGATGGACAGAGAGAGCAAATTTCCTTGTCGTCTAAAGCAAAACTTCTGGTGCGTGAACCTCATAATTATTTTTATTTAAGTAAGATAAAATATACAATTTTTGCAGTAGCTAATAAAAATGATTATTGAAATGTTTGAAAATAACATTTTGTTACTTTCTACATAATATTCTCTCTTTAAGGCCCTGGTAAGACACGTCCAGTCCAAGGGTTACCCTAACGAACGCTTCGAACTCGTCACCAACTTCCCCAGAAGGAAGCTCGCCCACTTGGACTATGACATCACACTGCAGGAGGCGGGGCTGTGTCCACAGGAGACTGTATTTGTGCAGGAGAGGAACTAGCTTTCCAGACACACTCACTTTTTGCTTGTCTGTATCTCTGGTAGACCTCACCCTTTCACCAATGATGTGGGATGATGTTACTGGCCTTGATCCCATAACCTTTTGTTCTGGAGGTGGCCCCCATTTTTTGCCAAGACAGCTATGGGTGGATGGGCTACTTTCATCGCCACTCCACTAGTCCGAATACTGACGTCTCTACTGACAGCCTAATCCCTTTGTAGTGCTCTACAATTGGCCAGTAAGATGTAGTGGAAGCCAGCACTCTTTAATGTTTTTAATACAGTATATACTCTGCTCTGATGTAGGCCTCATTTAGTTACGAACACTGAGGCATATCAGAATAGAATATATATCATATAGCTCATCTTCAGTTTAAAAAATCAAAACAAATAACAGATCACTAATCGAGGATGGGCCACCAGGGACTTGTACAAAAAGACTTATACCTCCCAGAAAGGACATTAAATCAGTCAGAGTTTATTTTCTAGCTGTTCTTGTTATTTTCTCTACCTGGGACAGGTAAAGGGAGGCTCATTCTTGTTTCTCTTGACCCAAATTTGGTCTCTCACTCAGTCATTGTTCAAACAGTTGTAATTATTTGGAAAGCAGGGGCGCCAAGCGGCGAGGTCCAAAAATTACAAGTCGTGAAAATGTGTCTTTTGATACAGAAGGGAATGAATAAAAAGGTGGTACATCTCATCAGTCACACCTACACTGTACAGAGATGGCTTAGAGAGACTGATATTTCGATGTAGTCATTGTTTTCTTTCTTTTTTTTATATGCTGCCAAGAAAATATGCTGATGTTGAAATATAACCACCAGAAAACCAAGGGAGGTTCTGCTTTGTCTTTTTATTTTTATGCTTTGTGTGAGTTTAAATTAAAGTTAAAACCCAAAACACTCAAACAGCTAACAGGAAAAAAAAAGCCCTGCCAGATTCAGCTGCAGCAACTTGGAACACAAATGGGTAGTGCACCTTACACCCTAAACAGGGTATGTTAAAAGATTAAGAATTTTTAAAATGTCCATGCTAAGTCTCATTTTTGACATGTTTTATTCCTGGGGTATAACATCAGTGAGTTATAACAGTTATAACACAGATTCAGGGGTTTCCAGCAAGGTTTGCTGTCTCCTAGTACAGTCAAGAAAGTGTGGAGGAGATAACATGAGACAGGCCAGTACACAAAGAGAGCTAGACAGCCACAGGCATCAACTCAGCAGCAGGACTGGAATCTTTTCTAATCAAATGTCAGAAACCGTCCTTGGTGGTGGCAGGGGGGCCCAGCCATAGGAGCACCGATCTCTTCATAGATGAGAGCAGGATCACAGTGACCACATGTAACAGACATGAAATGGTACAGACACTGTGGCAAACATCCAGCATGACTGGTTTGGCGGTGGGTCAGTGATGGCCTGGGGTTCCATATCTTCAGCGGGTCACAGAGACCTGCATGTGTTAGGTACGGGAATGAAATCCTCAGGTTCTGGTGCAGGACAGTGCCGAGGCTCACGTGGTCATAGTGTGTAGGCAGGATGATAAAGGCAGTGATGACTGACTGGCCAGAGTCATCACTCTGTGCAACCAAATAGTGGCAGAGATTATCCAGTAACTCCCTGATTCTCCGATCCAGATGTGGGATGAAATCCCCAAGGACATCATCCACCATCTCACCAGGAGCGTATTCAGACTTAAGTGCACGCAGCCATGTGGGGGGTCATAAACAACTGAGCTGCATTATGACCCAAGTTGGAGCAGCCTGTGATTTCAATTTTTCACTTTGAATTTTCATGTTTTTGAATCCGGCATTCAAATTTGTTTCAGCTGGCTGCTGTTGCATCATTTTGCTTTCAACAAATTAAACCATGTATGTCAAGATTTTCAGCTTGAATATTGTGTCATCAAGACCCAAAGTGTGACTGAAGGGTTCCCTTACCTTTTTAATTTTTAAATTTTATTTTTTGAACAGTGTGCATGGACATTCTTGTGCTTTTAGGCTGTTAAAGACCTGTTCATTGTGTCTGTTCAGAGCAGCTTTGTGTTTCTTCATATGGACAGATGGTGGTGATAACGTACCTTAAATACCAACAAGTCCCCCCCAAATAAGTCAAAAAAGACCACTAAGCAGTGTAAAGGTTTTTTTTTTTTGTTTTTTTTTTAAAATCAGTGTTCAGTTTTCCCAAAAATTTATGAAGTAAAAAATAAAGATACAGATTCACATGTTTGGTGGCAAACCACTAAGTCATGCATGTGCTACACTGTTGCAGTGGTTTGTGTGGGGTAGCGGCTTCTTCCTTCCTTAGAGATTTTTCTGTATTTGAGTTTCTCAGCCACCACTCCAGACCTGGAAGAGCAAAGGGGATGTGCTGTTCCGCGTTTCTTTAAAAACATCTGAACATTTTGCTTTGAATGGCCTTTGAGGGTCCTGCAAAGGATTTCTTCCACTGTGACAAAATGAATGTTTATTTTTTAATGGTGAATGAGACGGCTCTCAGTTGAAACAGGAGTAATGAACTGAATTCTTTGCGTGACAGGAATTATTTCCAGTTTGATGGGTTGAAATATTGTCTGTCACACTCGCTTAGAAATAAATGTCTGGTCATTTTAAACAAATACGTGACTAGTATTTTTAAAGCAAAGTAACACATTCATAGATCATATCTGGATCTTTTCAAAAAGAAAACTCTCTGGACAGTTGTTTTAAAATTTTGGTAGATTTTTTTTTTTTTTTTTTTTTTTTTGCTTGCCTATAATAACCCCCCCTGCTGCTTA
>VUQK01017280.1:4001-26323 GCA_015106715.1 Bujurquina vittata
GGCTGCATGCCAATGTATCCTTGGGCAAGATACTTAACCCCGAGTTGCTCTCCAACGCAAGCGTTGGAGTATGAATCTGTGTGAATGTTAGCTAAATAAAAGCACTTAGTTACATATGGAAGTGCTTGTGTGAATGGGGTAAATGTAAACATGTTGTGTAAGCGCTTTGAGTGCTCGGACAGAGTAGAAAAGCGCTATATAAGAACTAGTCCATTTACCATCTTCTTGGAAGAATTTCGACAAGGTTTAGGAGTGTGTTTATGAGAATTTTTGGCCATTATTCCAGAAGCACATTTGTGAGGTCAGACACTGATGTTGGACCAGAAGGCCTGGCTCACAGTCTCCACTCTAATCCATTACAAAGGTGTTCTAGCAAGTTGAGGTCAGGACTCTGTGCAGGCCAGTCAAATACTTCCACATCAGACTCACTCATCCACATCTTTTTGGTCCTAGTGTCTTAATGGACTAGTGTGGAACAGGAAGGGGCCGTCCCCAAACTGTTCCCACAAAGGGAACCTGAAGTTGTCCAGAATTTCTTGGTATGCTGAGGCATGAAGACTTCCTTTCACTGGAACTAAGGGGCCGAGCCCAACTCCTGAAAACAACCCCACACCATAATCCCCCCTCCACCAAACTTTACACTTGGCACAATGCAGTCAGAAAAGTACCGTTGTTCAAAATTTCATGACTGGACTTGTTGCACAGGTGACATCCTATCACGGTACCACACTGGAGTTCACTGAGCTCCTGAGAGCGATCCATTCATTCACCAATGCTTGCAAAAGCAGTTTGAATGACTAGGTGTTTGATTTTGTACACCTGTGCCAATGGAAGTGATTGGAACACCTGAATTCAATGATTTGAATTGATGAGTGAATACCTTTGGCAACGTGTTATGGTGAAATGTGTAAATCTTTGTTTATGACAACATTTCTGTCCATGCTGGGGAGTCTTTTATTCAACTTTCTTTCCCAACTTTATCCTTGTCAATTTTGCCATGATTCATTCATCTCCTCACAACTACTGAGACTGATTAATGACACAACTACACCCTGCCACTATTGTCAACCTTACTCTCAGCTTCCATAAGAGGTGGCATACATTTCTCACACCACCACCATTACACTGCATTATCAGTAGAGAATAAAGGGCCAAAGTATGCTGCATTTTGGGAGGCCCCATTTGCAGATGAAACAGGAGGGTTATTTATGGCTATCATGGTTATTATTATCAGGTTAGTGTTTAGCCACGTTTTTGTGTATGAATGTGATGCATGTGTTTGTGTGTGTGCCTTAAAAGATGTGGAGTCCTCAGAACAGTGTTCTCAACATCCTCCCCAGTGGCTCTAATATTAACATGAGCAGCCCTGAGAGATTATAAATGACTGTAGATTTCTGAATAATAAACCACATGTTTGGAAAGTAGTTCCCTCTGATTTCCAAAAATTATCAATTGAAGCTATTTCATTATCACACTTCTTTTAATTAGACCTTTTTTCTGCAACAATATTTATGCATCATTCATAATTGATTGAACATTTGGTAATGTAAAGAGATGTATCTTTATGAAGCAGTATGACACGACAAAAAGAAAAATACTTTTTTCCTTTATTACATCTCGTCTTTTCCAATCTGCCAGTTTTTCTACATTTGATTTTTTTTTTTACTTCCATTAGCAAATTGGAAAAAAATTAATAAATAAAAATGACTCAAGGAAACACTGTTATTAATGATGAAATGATGAAAGAAATGACACATCGTGTGGATGTATACCTAACTTCCATAAACCAAGACTGTGATTTCTAGAACCAGGCCTGGCACACATGAGTACATTACTTATTAAATGTATAGACACATAGTGTGCAGACTGTGTTGTTACTTGCCTCATCAGAGATGAAGAGTTTGAACTGCTCTGTCTGGAGCTGCTCTGAGGAGTTGCCATCCTGCCTGAGGCCATCTTACTTCAGCTCAGCACCTGTAATACAGCATGTGCACCATAAACACCGGGACATGAATGAATATGATGACGTCTGCCTTTGTCAGTGTGTCATACTGTCAAGTTGAATAAAAGTCACATTTTATCAAACGTAGCAATGAAAATGGAAACTTCCTTTGAGCCACTGCACAGCATCATTCACCATACACTCTGTAAATATAGATGACACATACTGCATCCTCCTGGCTGTACTGCTGGCCACTGCACTGTTATCCACTACAGTATCTCCTTATTGATCTACCTCTAAGCTTTCTATTCTTGTCTTCTCTTTTTTTCCTCCCCTCCAAGTAATTCAATTATCAATAAACCTCACTGTTTTAAATAGCTGCAAGCTGATGGTGTGCCATGGAATAATATTTCTTATCTTCTAATCTATTGGCTGGCTGCCAGCCAGTGACTCTCTTCCCTTCTCTGAGCCCAAGCAAGAGGGGCTGACGCTCTTAAGTGCCCGGAACCTTATTCTGCTGTTTTATTGATGTATCCCATTTAGATTAGTCCATTTTCAATCGGGAGAAGCCACAGATGCCCTTCGGTCTGAACCGCAATCTAATCCTTTTAGTTAATGATATCCTGCAGTCGTGTGGTTAAAAATTTTGTGTTTACTGCGGTGGTATAATTAGCAGGTAGTTACAATGTGAGACTAGCTCTCTCACGCACACAAACACACAACCACCCTGTGTCATGGAGCAGATTTCAACTGCTGCGCCCTGCCTTTTATTAAATGCTTACAGAGTGCGACGGAATCAATAGACATAAGCTGGAGAACTTAAAATAAAGTAATGGGATGTGTGCTCACTCGATCCCGTGTTGGCCTGCTTTATGGCTGCCACACTACCATGATTACAGAATATCTGATCCTTTTACTGGGCTCTGCATTAGAGGAGTCATCAATTCTGTTTTGCTGTTTACTTCAATTGCTTCAAAACACACCTGGGTATGTACATATGAAAAAAAACCCTTGGAACTATTTGATTATAATTAAGTTTTTTTTTTCTTTTTTGAGAGAGGGTCTGAGACTGAGTCAGCCACTGATATGAAGAGATAGGCAGTTGGATGAATGGGTGGAGGGTTTGACTTGTAATACAGACACAAAGTGAAAGTGGAGAGAGAAACCACAAAGAAGAAGATGCAGGGGAGGGGGTTGGGTGGGGTGGGGTAGGGAGTCTTTTAACTGCAGTCTTGGCATGGTTCCTCTAGGGCCATTTTCAGAGAAAACATCATAGTGACTCAGAAATTATACCAATACTGTGCCAGGACCACAGAAATCTACTGACAGTAAGAACCCTGTGCTGGGGAAAAGCCCACATCTATTACACTTGGTGCAGTGAGTCATGAAAGTAGAAAAGAAAATCATAGAATGAGTGCTGATATAATTGAACCGTTAGGCTATTACAATAGAGGTGTAGATGAATTTTATTGACCCTATAATTGAGCACAGGGTCGCAGCCATTAAGTCACAGTTCCAGCAGATTCCATTACATGCCCCACCCCACCCCCAGCTTGTTACAGTGCTCTTCAGTGGATTACCCTACAAATGGAGATGAGTTGTCCAATCAAGCAATTGTCCTGAGCAATTGGAGTGTGCTGCTAAGTGCTGTGTTAAGGACCACTGCACTGAAAGTGATCACTATCTGCTGTGAGTGCCCACAGGCTGTTTTTAGACAACCCCCCTTTACAGCTTTGTGGATTGATTTCATTTTGATACTGGCAGTGCCCGGTTAATCTATGTAATGTTGTCAAACAAGCTAAAAATGTACATGTACAGTGCTGTGAAAATTTTTTTGTCCCCTTCTTGATTTCTTAGGGGGGGTTTTTTTGCATATTTGTGACACTTAAATGTTTCAGATCATCAAACAAATTTTAATATCAGACGATAACCCCGGTAAATACAAAGGTTTTTAAATGATGATTTCATTTATTAAGGGGAAAAAACGTATCCAAATCTACCTGATCTTGTGTGAAAAAGTTCTTCCCCCCTAAACCTAATGAGCACCTAATGTTGTGCCACCCTCCCCAGATAACTTGCAATGAGTCCTTCACATTCTTTACAAAATTGTTTTAATTCAGTCACACTGGGATTTTTCAAACATGAACAGCCTGTTTAAGATCACACCAAAGCATCACAACCAGATTTAAGTCACTGGTTTGTCTGGTGGACCAAGCCACTCCAAAACCTTTTTTTTTTTTTTGAGCCATTCAGAGGTGGACTTGCTGCTGTGTTTCAGATCTTTGTCTTGTTTACCGCATGTTCTCCTTCAGGATTTTCTGGTAGAGAGCAGAATTCGTGGTTCCATCAATTACAGTAAAGTGTCCAAGTCCTGAAGCAGCAAAGCAACCCCAGACATCACACTACCACCACGTTTAACACTTGCTATGAGGTTCTTTTTATGAAATGCAGTTAGGTTTATGCAAATGTAACAAGACTCAAACCTTCCAAAGAGTTCAACTTTTGTCTCGTAGGTCCACAGAATATTTTCCCAAAGGT
The DNA here is from genome assembly GCA_015106715.1 of Bujurquina vittata. Taxonomy (NCBI): domain Eukaryota; kingdom Metazoa; phylum Chordata; class Actinopteri; order Cichliformes; family Cichlidae; genus Bujurquina; species Bujurquina vittata. The sequence goes on from VUQK01017280.1 coordinate 8,482, forward strand.
TTTGGGGACCATCATGATGTTTGACAGATGTGAGATGAGCCTGTGTGTTCTTTTTGGTCAGCAGTGGTTTTCTCCTTGGAACTCTTCCATGGATGACATTTTTGCCCCAGTCTCTTTCTTATTCTTGAATCATGAATGCTGGTCATAACTAAGGCCAGTGAAGCCTGCATTTTTTTAGATGTTGTTCTGGGTTCTTTTGTAACCTTGTAGATGAGTCGTTGACGTTCTCTTGGAGTAATTTTTGCAGGCTGGCCACTCGTGGGAAAGTTCAATACTGTTCCAAGTTTTCTCCATTTGTGGATAATGGCGCTATCCGTGTTTTGCTGGAGTCCCAAAGCCTTAGAAATGGTTTTGAAACCCTTTTTAGACTGATAGATGTCAACAACTTTGCTTTTTATCTGTTTATTTACATTGTGGCATGATGTGCTGCTTTTTGAGATATTTTAGCCTGCTTCACTTTGTCACAGGGCCAGGTAGGTGTGGATAGTGGCTTCGCCCCTTAATAAATGAAAGCATCATTTAAAAATGGCATTTTTATTTACTCAGGTTATTTTTTGTCTTATGTCAACATTTGTTTAATAATGATAATAATAACTTAACGAAACCCAGGGACGCTGAACAATGAGAGCAATGAAAAAAAAATGATGATCTGAAACATGTAAGTGTGACAAATATGCAAAAAGCTAAGAAATCAAGGACGCAAATACTTTTTCATTGCACTGTAACTTCTATTCATTTCAAATTAAGACTGTACTTCTGTGGATTAAGTATCCCCAGTCACACAGAGGCTGCAAGTGCTACAGAAACATGAGTTTTGTGAGCAGATGGTCAGCTTTGACTGTGTCTGGGCTAATTTTCTTGCTGGGGTGGACATTTCTTTTCATGTCTGAGTTGAAACCTGAGTAGTCCAGTGGGTTTCCCCATTCAGCTGCAGTTTTAGGTAAGGCAAACAAAGGGCAGCTCTGTCTCAGCCTCATGTCACATGCCGGGTAAAATAACAACCACTTAGTGACTTGTGCATGTAAGAGAAATCAGTAGAGTGTGCGTTTCAGATTTGCTGCAGCAATTGTATTTATTCTTTGAATGTGTGGGAATTTAGCGGACCTTGTGCTTGTTTGCATGTTTCTATCAAGTTCATATCATGCCAAATTTGTACCTAATGCAAGAGTAAATCTTGATTCTTTGTCACTGGCACACTGAATTCTGGTTGTGGATCTAAACCGGTTATTGTATTTTACAAATTAAGCAGTGCAGTACTGTAATACAGGAGATACCTTTCAGAGTGACCCCTAAAATGGAAATTCACCTAGAGGAGTTCCCTTGACAGTATCTTAAGGGTGTTTGTTTTCTTATCTGTATTTCCTTCTGTGTTACAGAACCAGGTATAACACTCATTCAACAGTTTTTAAGTTATCTGCACAACTGGCAGACAGAAGGAACAAAACAAACACCAAATATATATATATATTTCTTTTTTTTGTGTGCAGAGAGGAGAAAGATGGTGGATCATGCACAACTTTTGAGGTGCGGCGTTATAGACATTAATTTAATTTTTGTTTATGCAATTTATTTATTTATGCAAACTGCACCCAGGACAGAAAGAATTGCCTCTAACACAACTCAAGCTCTTTGCAAACATCTGCACAGATGCCATGCTATCACGATGCTAGTAAAGAACCCAGAATTATGTTAAAGCTGAGTGTATGTGGACACAAGCCCAGCAGTCAGAGCCTGATCTTCAAGAGGTAGCAAAGGCAGTGAAGAGCAGTCAGACTTGTAGAACTGCAGCCTCCATTTCCCCCTGCACATATCTCTAAAGCAGAATCACTGTGGTGATCACTTTCAAGTCTTTTTGGACTAATTTTCAATGGATTTATATTGTCGGTTTTGTGTTCACACAAAACCGACAATATGTGTCAGTGTTCAGGCCATGTCACAGATTGACGTAAAATTAATGTATTAAATATTATAACAAACTACTTTCTCTAGCAAGTTACTTTTAAGTACAGCAACCATTAATGTTTAATACTTTCTTTTTTTTTTGAAGAACGACCTTAGCACTGTTTGGAAGCAGAAAAAACTTTAGTTTTTCCTATGACCGTGTTCATTTTTCTCTCAAATGAACTCAGCATATGTGCGGGTAAGATCGCACAGAACACCGATTTCTCTCCCCGAGCTCTCTATAACGTCTACATCACTGACTAAAAATACATTTCCAGTCTTTCTAGAATATACTGTGGTACAGCAAAATGCCTCCTGCCAGATTCTTGGTAAAACCACTAAATGAATACAAAAACTGCTCTGAAGAAAACAAAATACCACAGCACTGTGGTTTAGCTCCAGCATTGTGCCAAAAACAATGAATTTCTGTTTGACACAAACACAAGAAACTGAACTCTGAAGAGAAACAGAAGAAACAAGCAAAGCCACTCACCATTTTGAGAGGCCAAGACCAGCTTAAATCAATGTGATTGTGTGCAAGACAGAGTAAGTCAGGCTGTGTAATCCAAATTTAAAATCCATGATGTTTCAGGGATCCGTCATCGTTTCTTATGGTTTGGCTTTAATTTTAAACTGCCAGTGATTAAACACACTGAGTTCTTCTCCCGCTGCTCTCCTAAACTCACAAACTGGCGAAATCATCTACTCTACAGAGGCTGCTTTTGGACACGTCTTTAAATACAGTTGACATGCTCTGTATCAGCAAGTCAGCTGTGCCGTCCTGCTCATGGCCTATCATTGAGCTGAAGACTGGGTTCACAGGAGGAGACAGCGGTCAAAGTCTCACCACATAGCTATCATGTGGAGAAGAAAACTGAGCTGGATGGGTACTGTATGAGTGCCTGGGTGGGAACGAACTGGAAGTTGGTTGTGCTGAGCCATGGACCCAACATTCCCATCCCACACACACTGTACTGCGCAGGCTTAAAGTGGGCCCTTGTGCTCGGACAGAGAGAGATCCATAAAGGGTGACACACAATGCCTCATGTGAACTAAGCATTTGGTGAGTTAGCAAGTATATTACAATGTTTAAACTATAGGAGACCATACTACTACTAATATTATATTATATATATATATACACAGAAAAAAACCTTTTGGAACAATTATGTGGCTCAAGAATAGAAATAGCTTGTGTAATAAAATGGAAATAGTATGTGTGTGTACCAAAAACAGTGCTGACTGTTTCAGTCATGAATCCATGTACTGCTCTGTTATATGAAAATTATATCTACAGACTCGGAGCACAACTGTAATAAGGTGTAGCGTTACTATACTTTTACATGAAGCAGATTTTAGAAGGACATACTTTACTCTCCAGATACGACCTCTTGTCCACTATCTCAGTCTGAGTCTAAATGCAGGGCATTCCATAGATAACATCATTGGCATGGCGTAACAACTTATTTTAAGAGTAGATTGTGTTTTGGTTAAAGCTAAAGGCCTATTTGTTTGCTAAGCTAACAGAGTTAAATCTATATAACCTTTGTAATTTGGAGACCTGAACTAATGGCAACACAGTAAGTGCTTTGCAACCCCATAAATATGGTGACCACATCCCAAAAATCTAAATGTAGGGCAGCCACTGTGTTTGTGTGCGACAGTGTGGGAGATGTTAGCAATGCTGGAAGGTAATCTGAAATTTTCATAGCCAGCTTAAAAATACAGTTGTCAGATTTGCATTTGCAATGCAGCTTTTCCAACTCTCCTGCTAAGTAGATACAATAATAATAGAGGGGAGCTGAAGTTTGTTCTCAATGGTTTCATCTGATAGTCTATAAAGACACTTGTATTCTTATTTATTTCACTGTAATTTCAGCTGCTGCTCTGTCTGGTTGGATTTCAGTATGGATGCATCCATAGATTGTCACTTTTTTTTTAAGCCACATCTGACAATTTTATCCAGAGACAAAAAGTGTGTTTCCCAACACAAACTGCCACTTCATTTTCATTCCATCATATTTACTAAAATCAGCAAAGCTTTTTGGTAACTTCTTCTTTCCCTGGTGGGCATAACATAACACATGCTAACCTCCTGTTGCACAAACTGAGACATTGCCTCAGTATGTGCGACAGGGAGGGAACTTGGGATAAAAATGCTGTGCAGTCCCACATAAAGAGTGACAAATAGGGATCTCTGGTCACTCATAAATGATAAATAAATCCTCAAAGTCTAGCTATGGTCTTTACCTTCAATGATTTGTTTGTTTCAAAAGCTTGAGTGGCTCTACTGGTATGTTTATACTGAGCATTTTTGTGTGTTTTGCCATCTCTGTGGAGATTTGTTTATTTGGTTTGATTTGTTCTGATGTTAGGTGTCATTTGAATTGCCCAAAGAGATGAAAAATGGATTTAATCTCTTTTCTAAATCTAACTGCATGGCAATTTTTTAAAATCTGTCTATCGAACAAGCTACTTTGGAGCTTTTCTGTTTACAAGTACTTCTATGATTTTACTTGTGGTTGTCTAAACTTTGTCAAAATAAGCTAGATTTTCCACTGTTGATATTATCAAGCACATTAAACTTTAATCCTTCCTCTTTAGTATCATCCAGCATTATTCATCACACACCTGAAAGCTGTTTAGTACAATGAGCAAGTAAAGCCGCTCCTCCTCCTAACTGTGGGTATCTGAATGACCTTCTCAGCAAGCATTCTGGCCTGAAGCCAAACCTTGTGGCTACCAGTCCTCCATTCAACACTGTTCAAAATAAAGCTTGCAGCCAGAACCAAGAGGAATGTCTGTGCTGGAACACAGAGCAAGGGATGACAAACCAAAGTGGATTCTACAATTTTTCCACTGTGGAAACTTTTTGTCTTCAGAAGTCGTAGTGTTTGGAAACTGCAAACACAGCAAGAGTGGCCACTTGGAGGCAACTTGCTTGCAAAAATGTGGGAGTCATGTGGCATAAAATAAATGTGATATTCCCAGAATTTTGGTCTCTGCCAACAAAGAGAAAATGTGTCGCTCTTACTACGTACTGCAGATTAGATACATGCAAGTTTACCTGTTAGGTCCTGTCTCTGTTCTAACTTTAATTGCTCGGCTGCTAGTGTATATGGAGGGATCTTAGAACTTCTTTTGCTGAAAATGATTTCTATTGCTGTGGGTAAAACATGAACAACAAGCCGAAACTGCAAAGCTGCGAGAAGCAAGAAGAGCTGCTGATTTTTCTGATCCTTCACATTATTCAAATAGCGACTGCACAACCTTAAGGCATTGTTTCTTCCTTTGCTCTGTCAACATGAAACTTCTTTACTGATTTCAGCATCGGTCAAATCTGATACAGCAGGAGGCACCTCTGAAAACACTAGCAGACTCCACTACCCCCAGTAACTGTGTTCTTAGCGTGTACAGTACGTAACAATATGTGCAACACACAGCCTCCATGTGGGATGGCTGGAAGATAAATTGGCCTTTAAAGACACAAGACCATATTCTGCAGTAGAGCCACCGCTGCCGTGCGGCTAATGATAGAAAAACAGTGTCAACATTCTGACATGTTTCAGGGGACGGTGACAGGGGCTTCATGAGCGTCACAAATTTGAGTGTGACACACCATGATGTCAGAAATAACTGTGTAGGAGGACAGAGAGGAAGCACCGTTCTCGTTTCCATATATTTTTATAACAAAAAGTGGTTATTCAGTGTGAAGAGTGAGAAGAGTTGAGAAACTGGTGGGGATGGGGGGAAATGTCAGTGGGTGATAGGGGATATGGATTGTGGGTGGCACAGGTACTACCACAGGGTCTGTAAAAACACTCCTGCTACAAAACTGCTCTCCAAAGAGAACACTTCCCTAATAAAATATTTCTACAATGATAGACAATTATATGTAGTTTTGCCTCATTAAAGTTCACCAAGGTGGAAATATCATATTATGGCCATGTATATTTTAGTCTTGGACAGAGTGACTGCAGTTAGCATTACGTGCAGGTAATCAAATGGCTGCAGGATGAACAACCCTCTGTACTACGACAACATGTTGACAACAGTCAGCAGGAGCCATCTTTAAGATGTCAACATAGCAGGAAGGATGGGAGAATTAGAGGAAATCAAAAGTTTATAGAGCAGAAATGTAAACTGCAGTTCTACTGCTGATAGTTTCATGTAATGGAAGTGTTAGAAAGTTAACATCGGTGGAAAGTGAGACCGCTGAGAAAGTATTAGAATGGGTCATTTAAGTCTTTGTGACTTTTCAAATCCATTTGGAGCAGGAATGAATGGGATATCATTCAGCATCTGTCACCAGCCTCTGCAGACAGGATCCGCTTGGATGGCATATGATATTCTCCCCCACCAGCGTACCTGACAGCAGAACCACAGTTTTGCTCCATTGTACTTCTGTCACTCATACTGTACCCATCTGCTCTTAGATGTACAGCAGGCCCAAAACACAAAAGTTTTCTTACTTTTTCAAGAAACTATCAGTAGAGCAAAAAATCTTAAACCATATTCAGAAAAGAAGTGAAAAAATCATTTTGCATTATTTGCAGAGAGCAATGAGGTACTTTTCCAATTAAACATCAGCAATGCTTTTAATAAAAGCACTCCATAAAAGGTTTCCTAGAAATTAGGCCAAATCTTTTGTCTAGCATGTTTTAATTATCCTCTAGAGTCTCTGCAGGCACGAGTATGGGATGTGAAAATTTCCTTCCCCAAGGACATACTGCTGACTGAACAAAGTGAGAAGATGCCCTTGTAAGGCCAGAAATGGAAGAGTCTATTTAGGCCTGAGATCATTCTTTCCTCTGGCATAATATTATGGAAGTTATATTTGCTGCCCTCTTGATGTTTCTAGGCAACCTGTGTCGCTTGGGGAGAATTCAGATGGGGTCAAGTTGCACACACACACACATTTGCACAGACCAGAGTTGTGGTATACAATCAGTTATATGTCATGTTAATAAATGTAGACAGAAGACTAAGACTGATACAGCAGCAGTAATCACATCAATGTCTCGTTCCTCAGGCACCAAAGGAACCATTTGCCTCCAAAAAAGATTACATTCAGCTGGATAAATACATACAGCTTCACCACAAGTCCGCTACACACACCATCTCCTTGGTAGGATATTTTATGGTCAGTACTCATAACTCTAATTTTCAGAGGGGAAAAAAAGATGACAGCAGCACCATACCTCCTGAGAGATAAAATGGCTTCAAGATGATGCCAAGAGAAATATCCAAATGCATTTTAGGCTTCCCAGTTCCATCGACAGTTAGTCGAACAAATAACAAGGGGGAATCGGCCGGGGAAAAGGCAACATCCAGAGTAACAAAAGGTTTGGGAGCAGAGCTCAGTAGCTCTGGGAGCAGCTCCAACAGGCCAAAAAGACTGGAACTGGATCCCGAGTCAGGCTGGTTAAGTGAAGAGGATCGTGCGAGTACCTGACACCAGAGCAGTGACGGCCAGCAAAACATCAGGAGCTGCTTAATAATGAATGAGCAAAGCCTGTAGAGAGGCACCACACTCACATACACACCACATGGCAAATAAGGAGTCACACTGAGATAATTGAAGACAGGCTTATAGCGTGGTCAGGTAAAAGGAGGGTATATGACTATAATCAGTCGCAGCAACTTGACACATGTTGCTAACAAAGTAGTCTGTCATCACCCTGCAGCACTCCACTTTACACAGAAAGGACCACAAGTGTGTCTGTAACATAAGTTTAACCTGAACCAGGAAACATCTCATCCTGCAAAACTTCTTTACTTTATTCTTGACATACTTCTTTACTTACTTTTAGTTCATTACAAGAATTAAAAAAAAACAAAAGAGTGAGGCAGGAAAACTGGAACATCACTCAGTTACAGGCCAGTGTGGTGTTCAAAATAACAAGATTGATGGGTGTTGTCATGTATGACTTAAGCCCAACCACACCCACCTCAGAAAGAGCCTTTGACTGGCTGAGTTGCATTTCTTGTGGCAAAGGAGAGGGGAAAACCAAATCAGAAAACCAGACTGCTTCAAGAAACAAAAGTAGAAACCTATTTTTTTTCCAGTGAAACATCAGCTGAGTCACCTCAGAGCCAAGAAAACTGACAAACACTGAGGTTAAAGTCAGGAGACAGAAGTGAATCCATTTGAAAAAATGTGGTTAGACTGACTGGGCCCCCCGAAAACCCAGATTAACTGGACACAGAACACCTAACCATAACTAAAACCCAAAAGCAACATCAAATGGAACCACAGTGTCATTAGATATGTGCCTATTGTTTCTATAAAGAAAAAAATTGGCAACAGTTAACTCGAGGAACGGCATACCTTAACATCATCAGCGCTATGCTGCTCACTCACTGAAACTAAAAATCTGAAATGCGCAGTGCAAGAGAACAAGCACACCAGCACAGAGCATGCTAGTTTTTACATCCTGGTTATAATATTGCTAAATGTCACACACTAGCTTGGAAGATTCCTGTAGTCACCAATATACACGTCCAGGTTTCACATCAGTCTGATGGCTCAGAGGTGCATGTAGCTATGCTCCCTCTGTGCAGCTTGCAACACTCCTGTAACCTTTACATTTTAACAACACATTTTAAGAAATCACCTCAGTCTCAATCCTTGGAATATCACATAAAATTGTTTGTAGCCCACACCCAATCCAGCATCCTCAAGAACTGCATCCAATTTTGGGCCTGCAATTGTACAGGATGTACTGTAATGCAGAACTGTAATGCAGAATGAGAGGGTGTGTAGGTCCAGTTTTCACTGAATCTCCAATCCCAAGTCTGCAGTTAACTTCTGAACAAATTCCAGTCAGGATTAGGGATGCACCATAGCACATAGTCTGCTATCATGAAAACAAATTGTCTTTAAATTCTGGAAATCACACTTTTAACTCTTTTCTGCCCTGGACACAGTCACTCCATTCTCATAGACCTCCTAAAGCATTTTGTCAGCAATCGTGGGAAGGCCCTTCCTCCTACTAGCTATTCGAATTAAAATATCGTCTTCCTATGCACACATTTCCTGTGGAATACTTTGTAACCCTTTTACACAAATAAACTCCTTTTACTTTTCTTAAAGCAAAATTCTAATTATTCCAATTCCACGTACCTCTAAGTAGGAAGTCTATGAGCCTTAACTTGCTTGTAGCTGGTTAAGGAGACTCCTCACTGGTACTAAGATTACTATCTCTAGTATCCTTATGTCCTTAGAGTCTCTCTCTTAAGTACAGAAAGTACAGCCTGAACTTGATTAAATACATTTTGAATTTACTTATTTCCTCTTAAATGTGTCTTTTTAACCACTGCTATAACTTAACTGTGTTCAACCACATGCTGTGTACACGAACAGATATTTGTAAAAGAAGAAGTTGTGAACTTTATCTGAGACTAAAGAAAAATGATATGGAACATAATCTGGGGTCCTTTAAGCATCCTGGGTTTCTGGTTAATCAACAGAACACCAACACAACAACTCAACACAACAAGACTACAGTGTGCGTGTGGAACAATGATGGTTCACTGAACTGAAGTCTCAGCTGTTTTTGTGGAGCTACACCACCTCAGCACGACATCCCAATAAAGCCACAAGCCCAAGGAGAAAACTCCATAAAACAATAAGTGAACAGGTTACCTTGGGTGGGAAGGATTTTACAAACACAAACTACGGGTTCATCAAGCTACACATTTTGAGACTAATACGCATTTCCTGAAAATCTGGATGAACAGCTTCCAGGTTTGATTTCAGCCAAGTGGCCAAAACATCCCTTTGAAGCAGATTCCCAACAGCAGCAAGAGCTCTCAGCCCTCAGCATCATTGCTCGGGCTCCTACTATCAATCACAAACAGAGTGACCTCATGGCAGTTATGTCACACAGCTCCTTCAGTTAGATAGAGTGCCTTGGAAATGGCATTGGCCTAGTTATAGCCTAGTGCTACAACTCAGGGAGCCCATCAGCCTGCAAGAAGGTATGAGTGAAGCACATTCCATATGAAGAATTTATCACCGGCTGGCCGTCCATCTATCTCCACCCACGGGCACCTGCAATGTAAATTCATGATATTATATCTAATGCTAAGACCACAAATAAACCACTGAAAGGAAAGCGGAGTTACACATATTTAGGCATGTGAGTGATGCAATACTACGGGCCACACACAAAATGGCAGAGAAAAAGAAGTAGGAGTAGGGCTGCAAAAGCAGTAATTCCTTGCTAGTCAAACCTACAGCTGTTAGACATTAGGGGGTGGGAGTGAATTAGGTGGGATGGGTCCATGTGTGGGTTTAGGAGAAAGGAAGAGAAGAGTAAGAGTCCTGGGTGGAGGATAGGTCTACTGCCCAGATCTAAGCAAAGGAACACAAGAACCACTTCAGGGTAGGGTGGAACTTTTTCAACACTTTTTCTTCTGTTATTCCACCGCTGAATTAAAGGAACTGGGTAAACAAGGCACACATGGGGTCACGATGATAAGTAAATACCGGCTGCAAAAATCTCTCAGTATGCAGGAAAAGCTCCATGTGTGCCCAACGAGTACACACGTGGCACTTCCAAAAGCCACTTCAGTGCTGTTTTTTGTACTTTGGGCATGAAAAGTAAACACAGAGCAGAGTTTTCTGCATACTTTGATGTGAAAACAGGCTGCCAAATCTCATTTAAGATGTGAAGAATATAAGCATACTTTAAGAAAAGGATTTTAAAGTAAGATACGCATCATTTAAGAGGTGTAACACTCACTCTGTAACACTTCATTCAGCGGTCATTTAACCTTGGGTCAGTTCTTTTTTAAAGTTCAAATACTAAAAAAAAGACAATGTCCTCCAGGAGAGGAGGAAAATTGCATTATCAAAGATAGAAAGATTGTATGACTGAAGCTGAAAAATGTAGCAAGTTAACAGATTACTCAAAGGAAAATAAGTGTACCTGTGATATATCACTGCAAGCTGAACATTTCTGAGGGCTTGTTGGGCAGACAGAAAAATTGTGAATACAGCACCTTGGGCAGTTAGAATTGTTACACACATTTTATTTAGCCTTTTTGGACAATTTTACAAAATAAAAAATGAGTTGATAATGAACATTACTGTTATTTGGAGCCCAAGTTATGACATAATTGATTACCCATCTATCGGTTTTCTTAACCACCTATTTAGTTGATTTTGAAACATTCTTAAGCCTTCCTATAGATATGTTTTACCAGTCAACACCAACCTTGTGGGGATCGTAATGACTTCTTTCAGAATAACAATCTGAAAGCTGCTGCAGTTTGTTTATTTAGAATTCTCCTCTGAGTGTCGGTCCCTGTGGTGTAAATCAATGCAAGCCACAAGCTGACAAAAGTAGAGAGGGTGCGGGGGTCATCTAAATAGAAAACGACGCCACTAGACTGAAGGAGTAGCAACTTGTCAACATTCCCCAAGGTTCTCTCAAACACCATCAACGCTTGTTCACAAAGAGGAGTGAGTGGTAACCTTTCTGCGCTCTTTCTGTCTTCTGTGACTCCTACAGCAAACAGAAACACACGTACTGAAGCCTCCGTTTCCTCTCATGATCTCCCCAGTGGACCAAAACAGTGGCCCACAGAGTAAATATAGCACATGTCAATTTAGCACGGAAGACAGAAAAAGCAGCCTAAAGCTCAGTGAGCCATGACCTCCCTCCAATTAGTAGATGGAGATCAGAAGAAAGGGGGCTGAGCAAAGAAAAAGAGGTTAACGCAAGGGATGCTTCAAGCTGATGCTCTAATTCAACCGGTCTGAAATTGATTTATCTTTCAGCCTTGGGCCCCCATGTGGCTGCCATATTGGGCCCACCTACACAAAAATTTATACCTGCACTCTTCTAATTGAGTCCCTACTTTGAAGAGAGAGTCTCCACTGAGTCATGAATGTCGTTGCAGTCATGTGTCAACAGTTACCATTGCCTATGATAAAGCAGCGTCAAGCATGTGCATGTTGCGCATGTGCATGTTGCGCATGTGCATGTTGCGCATGTGCATGTTGCGCATGTGCATGTTGCGCATGTGCATGTTGCGCATGTGCATGTTGCGCATGTGCAGCATCTGTGTCCTGTGACGTAATAAAGATCAAAGCTGGACTTTCTCATGGGTTTAACTTTCTTTCTTCCTGGCTGAACACTCACTCTGAACAAATTAGTCAGGTATGTTTGCTTTGTACATTATGTTTCCATAACTTCAGTAACCAATCCGCCCTACTCGCTACCTTCCACAGCAGTTCTGAAGCACAGATTGTCCCTGCTGCTCCTGCTGCCTGAGATGCTGTTTTACACGATAGTGTGAGCCCTATTTTATACAGAATGCACATTAAAATGAGTTTTATTGACAACATCTGCTATGCGAACAGTTCAAAACCAGCATTTGCCATCCAGATGATGTCTTTTTCAGGGATGGCCTTGCTAATTTCAGGAAGACATTGCCAAACAGCATTCTGCATATGCTACAACTGCAAGGCTTTGTCGCAAAGGAGGACTTGTGCTAACCTGGCCTGCCTGAAGTCCAGACCTGTGCAATGTTATGGGACAAAAAAAAGACTGATGGCATTTTGTATTTCATTTTGTATTTCATTAAATCACTGTCTATTGGACAGTTAATTATATTTTTCCTATTTTTTGAACAACAGTATAGATTGTTGCAAGCAAAGAACTGTACTACTTCTGTTCCTGTTCCCTTCCCTGGAGAAAACTCAATTAGTGGGCATCTGAGCTGAGACAGTCAGAATGCAGGCCTGGCTCTATGAGAAATAGCTTCTGGGGGAGCACCAGACTAGTGGGAGGAGAACAAAAATGACCGGTTCCTGACTCCAGCAAGGTCATACAGAGGCGGGGAGGACAGTCTGGGAAATGGCAACAAGTAACTTACAAAGAGAGAAACTAGCTTAACCAGAAGAAAGAAGCTCCTCATAGAGAGTGACTTCATCAGTTCCAGTTTCAGGCACGTCATGTACACTTGAAAGAGAATCACTTTGGTGTCAGCAACTTTAAGGAGCCTGTAATTATGGGATCAAATATATTGAAGGGGGTTTGACTGTTGCTGACAAAAGGAAGAAGTTCTCATCTTCAGTATAAAGCCACTTCAGCATGACAGGGACAGTTTTGACTACACAATACTTGTGCAATGACTTCTGTGGAGTCAAGTGCAGATTCATGTTTCCAACTTTAGCTGCGGCCACACCCTCTGTGATAGTAACTGCTCATCAGGCTAGATTGGCACTTTTAATGTGACCAGACAATGTGTGGGGGTGAGACTGTGGAGAGACAAGATTTTTTTTTTTTTTTTTACAGCGGAAACCCTGATATTCCACACCCAAAAACCTAATTAAACAGCATGGCAGCACAGTGAGGGCCACACCTGCATGTGTGGTTCATGTGAACCACAACACGCCCTCCTCAGCTGTTCATCAGGCAAGCAAAAGGAGAATGGATTGCAGAGAATGACTGTGTGCCTGGATTTAGCCCTAACCAGCCATGTATTATTAGAAAAAAAAGTGCTAAACAGATGTGCAAGGGAAGCAGTTGTCATAGCCTGTCATCTGAGAATGATGAAGACTTTTGATAATGTTCTGCTTAAATTTAAATTTAAATCAAATGAACTTTAATTAACTTGGCTAAATTAATTAATTTAAAAAATTACAGTTAAAAAATCCAAATTCGCCAGAATTATGTGACAAAGACCACTGAAAAGAATACACATTGCACATTGCCTCATTTTGGAAACTTATGGCTGAATACTTGAAGTACTCTATGTACACTACACACTTACAGAGTGTGTATTTTCATTTGTATTTTATCTAACATGGGAAATTCCTAATGAAAATGATGCTACTGGCTAGCTAGCCAGATCTGGCATTGCCATCGCCTGGTTAGTGGTCTCTTCCTTTCTGTTACAATGACACGCGTTCTGCAGTCAATGTTTTGGCTGCACAACATCCAAGTACTTTTGCTCTTCCTGTAGGAGTGCCTGTTAGTATGAACACACTTAAGGTTAACTATCAAAGCGAGGTGGAAGCCAGGCCGTCTCTAAACACTAGCCAAATATTGCTGGCCTATTTTCAGCTGAAGAGTCACCTTACGCATCATAGTTTATACATCACTAAAACACTGTATTATTATAATGTACTGAATATATATAAGCGTCACTATTAGGTTCTGTGTAGTGTTGTTTTTTCACATAATTACACAGTGATTAGTTTGGCTGCAGAAATCCTTCTGGTCCTGATTTCATCTTGCTGGTCAGTGGTCTTTTTTCCCACTCATACATTAACACTGAGCTCACAGGTGACATCTGCTACTGTGGGCATGGAGGATAGGGCAGTTATATGAATCAGTCTTATATAGACCACATTGTTCACCTATAACCGCACAGCGTACATTTATCCTTGTCATTACCACCAGTCTCACTGTAAACTTCAGTTTTTTGCAAAGTCTCAGCTTCCATCATTCCCACAAACACTGGGTCAGCCTATTCAAAACAACTGCAGCCACTATGGTGTTCAACTCCATCGTGACTCAAACATAGAAACACAAAATAGTTTCCATCTGAGAAAACTGCACTGTATCCCAAAAGGACCATTCATACTTATTTTGATAGCATCAACTGGCAAGTGCAAGTTTCCACCAAAAGCATGCTAACAGCCATGCACTGGATTAGCGATTCCCTTTATAACAAAAGTAAGAAGAAGGTTGATTGTGTAAGAAGTTATAGCTGCTTTGCATGACTGAAAGCTGCACTACTCCATAGTTTGATATTATCAAGCTGAAGGAAATCGTGGAGCATTTGGCAGCTTAAGCTATCATGGTGATAGAGACCAAAAACAGAGCAAAAAATAGAGTGAACATTTCCAAAAGAATAATGACTTTAATTTCTTTCTGCTGGGCGGTTATAAACCTACGTGTGCTTACAACTTGTGATTGTAATGTATTCATTATTAATAACAATATTCAGTTTAAAAGGATTTAGACATTTGCATTATTTCCACATTCCTAATCCTAAATATTTTTTACTATATTTTGTCAGTAGCTGTCCTTCAGTGCTCTTTGAGCTTGATTGCTTCAGGAAAAACTCCCGTGTTTATGAGATTTAAATAAGTCACATGCCTAATGAGTTTCCAGCTGCACCTTGCTCAACATGGCAACAGCATCGCTGACTGGAAAAGTCTATCAGCGCTTAAAAAAAACAGATGATTTGACACAGATTTCCTGCACTCTATTTCAAGTTTCAGATTTTGAATGCTCCACAGCTAATTCATGCAATCTGAAGTTTTCCAAAGTTTAAAGGCTCAAAGTTCCGTGACAAAAGCATTCCACTATTCCCAGAAGTTGAGTTTAGGCTGAACTCTTTGCCAAACTTACCCATTCTCTTTGTCAGCAACTGAAAGCTTAAGCGTGTCCAGTCGGGTTCATAGTTAGAGCTTGTAGTACTTCTCTGCAAACTCTCTGTGTGGGTCTTCACTTTCATTCAGGCTCTAGTCTCTGTCTCCCTTCTTGGAGCCCAGCTGGACCAACCACCTCTGAAGCCTCCTAGCGCAAGACTGCTCAGAGTCTAAATGTGACTGGCCTTAAAGTTTTTCTTGAGGAGAACAAACCCACATCCCACTGTCAGTCAAGCAGCTGAGCATAGTTTCAGCTGGGCTGCCATCCAAACAGACATGAAACTATTCTATTTTGGTCTGCCATATGAGCAGTGGTGCTGTTCAGAGAGAGGAGGTGGGGATGCAGGAGGGGGATTCTGTGGTGGAGCATGAAATTGCAGAGTGACCAGTTATGGTAGGATGTAATTGCAGACCTCATCAGATAGAGAGAAACTGCCAACAAGACAAGGTGAAGGACTTTAAAATAAGGCTTTGGAAAAAAGAAACACAACAGACCACATAAATAAATGAGGAACTGGGTTCCAGATGTGGCAGCACAGGGAGGGAGGGGAAGAAAAGTACAAGAGGGAGAAAGAAAGTACGCCGGCTGACGGAACTGCCATCGCAGCAGAAAAAAATCCCATTTCTGACACAGTGAAAGGGTGTTTACCTTCCCAGGAACAGTCACACAAGATGGAATGGGGGATTGGGGAAGGTGAAAGGATGTTGGGCCCAGCCTTATGTTGTTTCTGGACCTTTACCATGAACACTCCTGGGTGTCTGGTTTCACGTCAGCCTTGGAAATGACTACCTTATGGAAAAACTGGGGGCTTTAAAAATGAGGAAGGAAAATGAAAATATAAACGGCAGTCGGCTGGTTCCCATTACAAGCAAGACTCAGCTGGTCTGGGTAGCTGCAGGTACTTTTGCGACGTATTCTTGAGTGAATAATTATCATGTGACTTTATGAAGCAGGAAGATCAACACATGCACTCCCATGCACACATAAGGGCCTGTTCTACTGTAGGGTGTTAATAAATATTAGCTTTAGTTGAAATCTGAGCATAAACACCTAATTTCCTCACAAATTTTACCTCATTTCCTGGCGAAAGCAACAGGAGAGTCCAAAGCAGACTGAGAGTCACATTGCGATGTGGGAAGGTAATCCTCAGCCAGACACAATTACAGGAAGGAATGGGTAAAGTTTGGGGTAAATAAAGTCAATCAATAAAGTTTGAATAAAGATTTTGACTGCAAAGACTGAAATAAAAACTGGACAAGCCACCTCGTTTAAAAAACATAAACAATCTATTGTGTGTTTCTGAGTTCTTATCTTTTCTCTTTGAATGATTCTTAGCATGTAAATATAGCCAAAATCACAACACAGCCATAATCTTTAACTTCAGCACGCTTTTATCTTATAAAGTGGAAGGATATTGTTATAATACCATTTGTCTGTCCATCCTTCTGTCCGTGAGGTTTCACCTTTCCGGTCTATAGACTCCAAAACAACAAGGAGCTGAGCCATGAAATTTTGCATGTGTTCTTTACCCTTCAAAGATATGCAAAATGATATTCATATTCCTGGATGTTTGGTACCATTTGTACACTTTGGCTGCATTGAAGTGGAGAGTAATCATCCATCCATCCATCATCTTCTGCTTATCCTTTTCATTAAAGGCAGGAGGATATCTCCATCAGTGATGGGTCTTCTTGATTTAAAAATTTGTCCCACCTACATTCCACTAACTGAAGATTCAGATATTTCTAAATTATTACTGTCGATACAATGATGCTATTGCTAAATAAGTGCAGTACCTTCGCACGCATATGAACTTGAGTGATATCCTATTCTTAATCCATAGATTTTAATGTGATGTTGGCTCATCCTTTGCAGCTGTAATAGCTTCATCTTTCAGCTCATTCATCCATGTCTTTATGGTCCTGCTTTGTGCACTGGTGTGCAGTCATGTTGGAACAGAAAGGAAACATCCCCGAACTGAAATTGTCTAAAATGTCTTGATATGCTGAAGCATTAAGAGTTCCTTTCACTGGGACAAGGGGGGTGACCCAACTCCTGAATAATGTGACCCATTCTTTCACAAATGTTTGTAGAAGCAGTCTGCATGCCTAGGTGTTTGGTTTTATACACCTGTGTCCACGGACGTGATTGGAACACCTGAATTCAATGATTTGGATGGGTGAGTGAATACCTTTGGCAACATAGTGTATCTCTGAAACAAATCATTTAGACACTTTACCAAATACTACAGATAAACAGCTGAAAATGTCTTACTGTAGGAAAAGGTGAGGTCAGTGGATATAGATGAAACCAAGATTAGAACTGTACTGCAAAGCAGGTACATTTTTCTAGTTGCTTGTATATGCTAACAATATGTATATATATATATATATATATATATATATATATATGTTAAGTCTCTTTAAACAAACAAAATTTAAATAAATAAATAAAGATAAATAAAAATATAATTTCCACAGATTTACAACTATTTTTTTAAA
>VUQK01017280.1:32132-43737 GCA_015106715.1 Bujurquina vittata
GGGGGGGAGGGGGGGTGGGGGTGGGGGGGGGGGGGGGGGGGGGGGGGGGGGGGGGTAAAGTGAGACGTCACCACCTCCAAGAGGAATGACGTCTGAGTTGGAGGGCCCCTGGCCAATCCAGGGGGAAATAATCTGCAGAAAGTGCCCCTTGTGAGAAAGAAGCTGATGTATAACCAGCTTTTTAGATTTATTACAAAATCAATAGCTTCACGGGAAGGGGGGGGCTTGAGTGGGGCCTCTAATTACTATATATCTACATATATAATTTATTTTCAACAAATTGGATTACATTTGTTTTGTTTCCATTAGTCTTATTTAAAGCACAACTTTATCCATTTTCATTGGAAGTATATAGACGTATATCTAAAACAAAATAAGGCACCATAAATTAAGAATAGCCAGAACAATGATGGTTTTCTTGTCTGCATTCACACACATTCATTTAGACTTTTTGCACTGGTGTTGCTGTACATGTCTGTGTTTCTCTTTGCAATTCTTGCAACTTTCAGATCTTCCTCAATTTCTTCTGTTTAGTAAAAAAACATTTTAATGACAATATAAAAGTTTTTTTTTTAAAAACTCAGATCTACAGCCTCCATGTTTTAAGACAGTGCTCAAACCTTCCACCCTTTCTACTGGTTGCTTGCAATGCTTCTGTTGAGTTGCTGAGAAATGCATCTTCTCTAACAGTTTGAAGTGTAAAATGCAATCTGTGAGTGTCTCACCTGGCAGGTGCGGCTTGTGAGCAGTACATCTGGCAAATGACCAGGGCGTAGGCAACGAGGAAAGCAGAGATCTTCAACATAACCATGGTCCCCTACGCAGCAAGAAAAAACTTCACATCAGCTCCTTGCACCCAAAACTGCATCTGTTCACACTCACGTACCACTGATCTCAAATCTACTAAAAAGCTGCAAACAAACAGACAACTAGAAAATGTCCTTCCTGGTGTCTAGTCTTCTTGTGCTGTTAGGAAGAAGGTGCAAAAGGTAAACTATCATTCCCAGTGAGGTGAGCTTAGTTCTCCCTACATTTCAGCTCTTGTCACCTGCTGAACAATGCCCCCTCACTCTTCTTCTGCAAAACGGACTGTTCATCCAAAAATATCCAGCTGAGATCATAGAACGTATCGTATACTGCTGATCCTGGGGTGTGCCATGCCAGCGTGGAGTGTGTGTGTATGTGTATGTGTGTGTGTAATGGTAGGCAGGGGTCCTACATTGTGCAATGTATGTATCACTTGCTAATGCTGAAAAAGGAGGGGTGAAGAGAGAAGGGGGGACTCCAAGCTTGCCAGCTCCCTAAGGGACCAGTGCATTAGTGTAATGAGCTGCCAGCTCTCTCTCTCTCTTTCTCTCTCTCTCTCTCTCTCTCTCTCTCTCTCTCACACACACACACACACACACACACACACACACACACACACACACACACACTGTCTCAGACACAAACCCTCAACCCTGAATTCTCCTGTTCATTTTCCTCTGTCACTTGCTGTTCTTTAAGCTTCTTCTCATTTTTTGAGTGCCTTTCTTCTCATTCAGGTGTTCCTTCTGTTTAAGTAGCAAAGCGGACCTTCACAAAATGAGCAGTGGTGACATTGGTGACCCAGTGGCCACACTCCCATCCCATTGCCAGCACTGTCGCGTCACCGCAGTCTAACAGAGTGACTGTCGCCACATTGCATCTGATCCAGACACACATGTAACCAGCTCATCAGTTAAAATTTTTGTCAAGTTGTAAAACTTCTAATATGATTAAAAGTTAACACTTACCTTAAGCGATAATCACCCAGCAAAATAAAAAATAAATATATATCTCTATGAATCTCTATGCAAAACACAATAAGTTGACTTTCTCTCAACTTGCCGAACTACTCTTGATTCTGTTGCATGCAGTGCCAACGCACCAGCCTATATATCCCACCACTTGGATTTGTGCATTGACTGTGTAGGTGTTTAATTATCTGATGTCAGCCAATCACATTGCTCTGATGCTACAGCGAGCCAATGGGACTCCTCCTCTCAGTCCTGGCTCACTAATAAGGGATAAGGCTTTGCGTTTACGTCATTCCTCAGTCACTAAGTGCTCCATTCACAAAATCCACCAGTCATTTGGACCATTTGCTATCCCCAATTTGCATTGATGTCATTAATTAAATAGGAGGCAAAGCAAACTGGTGTCCGTGGAGAAGCCGCACCAGCAATAAATATTTTAAGAACTTTCAAAAAAATGTTACAATTCATGCTATATCCCAAATGCCAAATCAATAAGCCCCTCACCCTCACCCCCCTCCCAACATTCCCCCAACACCATCCAACCATGTAAGCACTTGCAGGCGGGGCCATCTACTGGGGATGGATGTATACTACACAGTGACGCACTCTTAGGTTCTTCATTCATAATGCTGCTCGGATAGCACCAACTCCAGCACTACACCCACTGTGCCTCAGCTCAGTGTAGACTATCTACAATCATCTTATGTAATCTAATCATCTTCTTATTGATTTGATTTTGGAGCCATATCATCTGCTTCACCAGAACTTATAAAGTCATGGCACTTTGCATATCAAAGTTTCTGTTTCAATCTACAAAGCAACGTGCAATTGTTATATTATTCAATTTAATCCGTTATCACCATGATTAACTTAAAAAATGGTTTAACCTCATAAAAGCTTCTGCACGTACTCTGTTTGCAGTACAATTCAAGCTAAGTATGACAACTTCCCTTCCCACAACAGTGAAACATCAAAGTGTATTGAGTTAATAAGTGATACCACAGTCACTTAATGATCGTCTCTGCCTGGGCCTCCTCCCACACACTGAGCAAACGAGTTGTCCTCGGTAAAGACCAAATCGATGACAGCCTCCGACAAGAGCTGTTTCTCAAAAGCAATTACACAACTGTTTGCCGTGGACCATCATCTCAATTCCCTTCCTTTTCATTAGTGCACACAGGCAGTGTGTTTTTATGTGTGTGTTTACCACACGTGTGTCCACACATACCAGAACCTTTTCTGTTCACACATATGAGCATTTGTACGTTTTGAATGTACGTATATTTGTCTGTGTGCACTCAAAGGCACTAAATAGTGGACAAAATGAATAGGCGTCCAGTAGGTGTGTACGTGTAAGACTATCTGTCAGACTAAAAGAAGGGGAGGGTTTGCCTCTCCATGTTTGCGTCATAGAGGAACCCCATTAGATAGGATGAGCCTTTTAGTGCTATTGAGCCACAAGACTCAGCCATGTCAGACATTAAATCACAGCTGAATAGACAGCTGGCTGGTCTCAGGCCACAGCCGTGCACCTGCATTGCTACCTGCATTACTTATCCGGTGCTGGAAAGATGAAAGAATACTGGGAGTCAGCATACACTTTTTAAGATATACACTGGGTCATGGAAAAGTTTAAATGAGTTGCTAATGGGGGTCAATAAAAACAAAACCTCTAACCCCCCACCTTCCCAGCTGTACACATATTTCAGCTACTGCATTTAAAAGGAGCCACTTAAAACTTATAGCCACTTATAGCATTCGTGGAACTAGAATTTGTTACAGGACCACTGCACGAGGTAATAACTGGACAGCCGAGTACATTTTTAACTCCATGATAGTGTATAAGTCATTTGCCAGTGTTATACTTTCTGTATTCGTAAGCATGCGAGAGTCTGCCTGGGTCAGAATGATGTGAATGTCATCTTCAGAGGGTGAAAACAAGACTCTGTGAAGACATTGGCATACCCCCTCAGTTAGATATAATCAGGGCACACACACCATCAGGGCACTGTGAGTGCACAAACATTACATGAATGCTTCAAGTGGACTCAGGGTAGACTAGAAAAATAGCGCAATAACAACGACTGATAGTTTGAGGTGCCTACAGCTGTCGAGAAGGGATAACTGAGGAGCTTTGGTATAAAGAGATCAAGAAAGTATGAGTGTGCATAGAGAAAGTACACACAAAGAGAGAAAACAAATGTTTAGTAAAAAGATTTGTTTATGAAGATGATTATCCACTCTAAGTATTTGTGCATCTCTCTGCCATTTAAAAACTTACTAGAGAAACAGAGTATGGAGCAGTTGTATCATTGTTAAAATAAATATATATTTAAAAAATTAGGTACACCTGTTTAACTTCTAGTCAATTCAGTTAAATTCAATTCAATTGTCAGACATCAGTTCAAAAAAAGCAAATATCTAATCAGCCAATCACATGACAGCAACTGAATGTATTACTCATGAAGACATGGTCAAGATGACCTGCTGAAATTCAAACTGAGCATCAGAATGGGGAAGAACGCTGATTTAAATTACTTTGAACGTGGCATGGATGTTGAACACAACAGGCTGGTCTGAATATTTCGCAAACTGCTGATTAACTGGGATTTGCCCACCATCTCCAGGAGTTACAGAAAATGGTCCAACAAGGAGAAGAATATCCAGTGAGTGGCAGTTCTCTGGGTAAAAATGCTAATGTCAGGGCTCAATGGCCAGATTGCTTCAAGCAGAAAGAAAGGCAACAGTAACTGAAATATCAACTCGTTACAACCAAAGTATGCAGATGAACATGAAGGCACAACACAACAAACCTTGAAGTACACGGGCTACAACAGCAGGTGCCAGAAACTGAGGCTACAATTTGCACAGTTTCGCCAAACTGAGGCAACAGAAGATTGGAAAAATGTTGCCTGGTCTCAATTTCTGCTTCAACATTCAAGATGGTAGGGTCAGATTTGATATAAAAACATGAAAGCATGGGTCCACAGTTCAGGGTCCTGGTGGTAGTTTAATGGTGCGGGAGATATTTTTTTGTCACACTTTAGGCCCCTTAGTACTGCTAATTTCTTAAATGCCATAATTCACCTGAGTATTGTTTTTGATCATTTTCCTATGATAACATGACATGTCACAGAGCTCAGATCATCTCAATCTAGTTTCTTGAACATTGCAAATGAGTTCATCGTACTCAAATGGCCTCCACACGTGCAAGATCTGAATCCACACATGTGTATGTTTGTGGGCCACACATCCTTGAATCCCTGCATGGACTCTGCATGCTTACTTACATGTGCTCATTTTTCAGCAATCCCCCCCAGGGAGCTTTCAGCACAGACCATCCTAACTCCTTTAAAGGTTCCCTTCAGTTCTTGGAAAAACTTTGGAGCACTGAGTCAATACAGTAACCTTTGAAGAAGGGCCTCCCTCCGCTTAGATCAACACGCTGACCCTAGTTTAAGTTCACTGGGAACACAGCTGCCTGCTGCTGCTTTAGCATTGTTAGATGTTGACAAACATGCTATGTGTCATTTTCATTTCTCAGTTATATTGGGCCAATCAAGTATGAGGATGTGTAGAAAAGACTAGACATGCAGAAATAACACTAACACATATGAACGTCGTTATTGATATTACTGAGCACGTAAGACTGCCATATGTAATATGTCAGCATAAGGCTGAGTTAGTTAAGAGTGTGATGCAGAGGTGTAGGTGTTTGGTGTTCTGCACACTCACATCCTGTACATACATATGGTATTAATACACAGCAGAAGACACAAGTTTAAGTTTTATACAGCAACATTTATAAATATAACAGAGTTCTGCTAAATAACCATTTTGTATCTGTCAGCACCTGTTTCCTACTGCCTTGCATTAAGTTTTGTTAGGAAGTTGTTTGTTTGTTTGTTTTTCAAATATAAGCAAAAGGGGGTGAGATTCTGAATTCATAAATCTCATCTTCCCAAAGAAATCTGACCAATTTAAACTTTCACAAAGTCTGGAGACATGTGATTTTGACTGGGGGTTGTACTTTACCTGTCAGCAGGTGATGTACTGTACAGCTCCTAGCTGCAGGAAGTAGTCAGTTAAAATAATTATGTTAGTTATTTCAGGCATTGTTAATGCAGAACTGGCAAAATGTTTCCTGGTTCCAGCTAGTAATATAGAGTTTTAATAATTTAATTACTTTCAACATCTACGTGCTTCTTATCTAAAATTCACACTGACAAACACATTGGGATTCAGTACCTCATACTTTGACATGCAGACTGGAGCAACCAGGAATTGAACCACCAAGCTTTCAATTAGTAGGTGACCCCCTCTAGCTCCTGAGCCAGGCTTGCTTTGTTATGAAAATAGTTACTTTAAATATCAACTAAAACTAAAAAAAAAAGAAGCCTGTGACATTTTGTTTTAGTTTTCAGTTTTCCAGATGCATTATTTCCTGTACCAGAGCCATATTTAACATGACGAAACCTTCCTTTCCCCTTCTTTAGACGCAAGTTTGTTTTTGTTTTTTTACATAGTCTGTATACTGCACATTCCTGTCTCAGGACTGTAACGCCATACAGTACCTGCCCATTAAAGGCACTCACTGAGTTCTCTCTAGCAACCTGCAGGGCTAAATATAAAGAAAATTACTAAAAACTGCATTTCCTCAAAATGCTTGTCAGTTCCCATAGATCCCATGACTGGTCAGCTTCAGAGTAAAAACATGAGGATCATAAAAACATTGTTTACAGTCTGATACAGAAGATTTTTCCTACAGTTTTTGAATACAACTTGCTAGAGTAGGATTCCAAACACAAACCAGTGGGTGATGGTGATAAGTAATTCAGCTATGGTTTTCTTCCACTCTGAACAAAAGCAGATAAAGTAAAGCTTAACTATTTTGGGAAAAGACACTCCAACCAGAATGGGTCGTTAAGATATGGTATCAACGTCCTCCAAATGTCTTCCTCATTTAGTCTCGTGGAATATACAAGGCCTAACTAGTTACTGTTGCTGAATATAAACTTGCCTGCTGCCAAACATTGGTATGAGTATAAATAAGCTATTTTCAGAGCTCGGTTTATTTTTATGCTAGCCTGATAGCTTCCAGCTGAGCGCATTTCCATTTCTGCTCGGGATCCTTATTTTACAACTCTGGAGGTTGCATCATGCTCTGTCTCAGAACCTTGCCAAAACACAAACCAAATAAACATTATTCTGTGGTTTTAAAATGACCAATCAAACAAAGAGTGATGTCATGCTCCCGTAATGGAACATCAAGGTGGCCGACAGTTGCCTCGATACTCCATTATGAGCTGAAACCGCAAGATATTGTGTTTGTTGAAGGGGCACAGCTCTCTGCTGACAGCTGTTGCTCCTGCTGCCTCCACCTACACATAACAATTAGAGTGAAGTTAGCCTGATATTAGGTATTGGATCTTCACCGGATATTTGTTTTTTCGCTTTCAATAACTTAACTAGAGCAAACAATTAAAACTAGAGTAATGATTGTATCTTGTTTCCTAGAAAAGGGAAAACTATTTACAACCACTGGTTTCAATACTTAAAGAGCCATCAACTGATTAATGGAAGCACGCCGGTTCACACCAGTTCTTTGGAGCTTGATGAAGGACATTCTGGGAAAAGGAGGAAATAACTACATAGCCAATGGATACAGATGACTGACTTTTTAATAAAGTTGAGGATGCTTTCTGCTGTCGCACAGCAATTATCCTGCATCACACTTGACCATATTGTCAGTCACTAAAGGCTATCCTTACAAACATTTTAATGCTGCTACAACATTTCAGAATTAAAGGTATCCTGTAGCACTGATGTCACTTTCTTCAGATATTAGTAGCAGTTTTTGATATGTACCATTCATGCTGAGCATAGGTCAGACTTAAATTATTTCTGAGAGTGCACAATTTTATGTTTATGTATGTATGGATGTCTGTATGTGCACTATCTCCTACTTAACTATGCCATCATTAGCAACAAGGTAAGGTGCAAAGAAAGATGAGCAGATTTGTTTTTGGGGTTTTCAACATTTACTTGTCTTTTTCACATCTCACCTTTGCTAACATCACCATATGCTGATAGAGAATATCCACATCTATATCTATGGAGCTACAACATAGAACAGAGGTTGAAATTCATGGAACAATCCAACTCCTTGTAAAAGAAAGCAGTTGTAGCAGGAAGTAATGTGCTCCATAATGTTAATGCATTTTTACCATTTTTGTTCCCACCTATTAGTCATACAGGATGGTTAGGCTTTATCCAGTCAATTTTCTTTCTTCAACATAATATGCAGCATATAACTGTGATCTACAGTAAAGTCTGATATAATGGGGACACTAGCCTACTTTGGTCTATTGCTGTTGTTGCTTTCGCGGTTATTGTAAACTGAGGAAACGTGTGGAACTGTGGATTTGACTGGAGCAAATGCAGATGAAGATGAGATGCAGCACCAACAATAACCAACTTTAAGCTGCCTTTTTACATAAAACTAAAGTGAAGCCAATGCATCAGCTTTGTTGCATGCAAATGAATATTTAATGATTTTTGTGTCAAAAACTAATAACGTCAACTTTTGTTCTATCACATCCTATCAGATCCTCCAGCTAACATTCATAGTAGTCACTCATTTATTCATTCATCATTATATGGCCCTGGAGTGTTCCTGAAATGACAGCTAGAGCAGCTTTACACTGTAATACATGTAGAGTAGATCTTATAAGTCATGTAGGGCTGTGGGTGCTGGCATCATTCCTTTCAAACAGGATACTGGAATGTCTGTAACCATTTTGGTATTACTTATTATTAAGTTATTACTTGTATAAGGATTACTCAAGCAGGGTTATAAACAACAACAAGGTCGAATAAGTTATGATGTAAATGTTGGGTATGATATCGGCATAGCGATAAACCGCCTCAACTGTTGCAGTTCAAACTGGCTTAATTAGTGACGAGAAAGAAGATTTAAGAAGACTCCAAAAGGTCTTGGGGATGTTTTGTTTTGTTTTGTTTTTTAATTCAATACGTATCTCTCTCACTCACAGAAAAAGGCTGAGCTCCCACAAGGACCTTTTGCTAGCACCATAAAGAACATAAACAAACAAATAAGCAAAACGTGAGCAAGAGCCCATCTAACAAGCTGTGAATATAACCACTATTACAATGTCATACTTCTCCAAGTACAGAAACTATAAATCATCATTAAGAGGACAGAGTGTTGATAGGGTCAAAGCTGGGTGATATGATCTATATAGCACTGCTCACTGCTGGGCACCTCCCAGTCAGTTAAGGGCAGGCCCATCCAGATAAATAACTTCCTGGGGAGAAAGAAAGATGAAACAGCACTTATGTCATTATCCAACAGCAGCCTCCTGTAATGGCCCTCAATCTCCAAATCTAATCAGTGGCTTGCCACCACAAAGAGGGCTCGCCACCTGATTAAATGAGAGTTCAAATGGAGGAACTGGTGTCACTTTGTGGTTTTACATCAGGAGGAACAGGGCTAGTGTTTAAACACCTGGGGTGCAGTGTCCATCAGGATTTACAAGAACAGGTACACAGGGATGTAAGTGACAAGGATGTGTACCTTCTAGCAGGTGCTAACACTCCAGAGCATGCTGTCTTATTTGTTAACCCAGACATACAAGTGGCTGAGTAGAAGGTTGTGCTAGCTTTTTGGGGCAGGTCATCAGTAAAAGCAACATGTTTAATGTCAAGGATGCGAGCAGGGCGGCCGATGTTGCGCTCGTTCATCCCCAGACATTAAGACGATTACATTCAATTGTTTAAACCTCAAAACATCAATCAGGGCCTTTAGCGTTGCAGAGTAGGAGGGATGTTGACTCACTGTCTTAACCCCCTGGGCTTGCTTGTGTCTACTCCACATTCATTCAAGAAAAAGAAGCAAACAAGAAAAAGAGACCTCTCAGCAATCAATAGCTAGACACTTACAAATGCTGTGGATGTATAAAGCAACACTGAGGAGAGTTTGTGCTTCCGAAAAGTGCCTGTTGGGGCTCCTGTTTATCATGATTACACAAGAATGGATGAAGTGACTTGACTGGTAGAAATATGGTGGCACTGAATTTGAGTTGTGTGAGGATTATGCCTGACAGCCAGACTATATAAAACATTAGGGCTCAGCTTCCCAGACATGGATCATGGATCGAATTATTATTTAAGTCATTTAATGATTTATTTCATCCACAAATATTTTCTTATAAGAGAAAGGCTGCAGACTTAAGCACATGCAGCTTAGCTTTGGTTTGGATTACAGATGAACACTGAAGGCAACACAGTGCCAATCAACAGTGTTGTTGAAATTGTGTCTGATAAAGTAGTTAGATGAGAGCAGCGTTTAAACCTCACCTGTGTTAAGTAATGAGCTGAACCTTTGTCCATTTGTAGCTTAGCAAATCCTTTTCAACCTGAAACCACAGCGACTGTGGAAACATGAATGAATTGGTGAAGGGCTCGCAGTCAACTGATAACCTGTCATGATCCTGTGTTTTGTGTTGTTTTGGTTATGTTTTGTTTCATCGTTGATTATGTGATATATTATATTATTTGTGTTTGATTCTGGTTTCTCTGGGTTTTGTTATTTCCTATTTTGTTTTGGTTTTCCTTATTCATCTTAGTTCTGGCTTTATCAATTGTGATTTTCTAGTTCCCTTTGCTCCTGTCTCTCCTGCATTCTGTGTTTCTGTGTCTCTTTTTCCCTGTGCCTTGGTCCCTGTTAGTTTTCCTCCCCCATGTTAAGTTTGCACCCTGTTAGGTGTTTCCTGTTTTATTTTATCAGTCCTGTGTTCCCGGTGTGTTGTGTCTTGTTTTGCTTCCTGCGTTTCATTAGAATGATTTGGTCCACCTGTTCTCCCCAACTGTTTCCTGTTTTCCCTCGTCATTCCCAGTGTATTCCTTGTCTGCTTTTTCCCTCTGTTCTCTGTCGCGTCCTCCCTCATGAAGGTGTGGGTTTTTTTCCGGCCTGCCACCAGTATCTTTCTCAGTTTTGTATGTTTGGATTCCGTTTACAATAAAGTCACCTTTTAAGTTCTGTCAGCCCCGCAGTACTGCATTTGGGTCCACTGTGCTCGCCACACCGTTCACACATGATATAATCCCTTATATCAGAAACCATAAATAGAATCCAGATCAATTTAAAACCTAGATAACATTCTTGATACAACCAGTTAACAATCAGGACAGCTGCCTATATCGCCTATACTTATGCAACAATAAAGCATAGCACAATTGTGCCCTTTTAAGTTACCAATACCAATGAATATTCTGTATCTTAGGAAAGCATGGAGTGACTCAGGCTGGTGCCCTGTCAGAAGCTGGGCAGACGCAAGCAGTTCCTCTAAAGTATCTTAAGGAAACTTGGCTCTCATCTTTGGAGTCATTTCAGATTCAATCACACTTGATCAACTTGGACCGCATCCCGTGGTATTTATAGAAAGTTAAACGTTATGCGGTTATAAAGCCTGGCCAAGACCCAAGAATCTGCCATCATTTCTGCCTCTGCAGCAAAGCTGAGAGTTGGAAATTTCCGGCTCTCAGTGTGGCTCAAAGATGAAGGAAAATCTTCATGAACAGGGAAAATAATATACATTTAAAATGACTTATTCTTTTGCAAGTTAAATCTATACGTTCATTTTCAGGGAAGGTCTCAGCTATCATCTCTGTCTTGTGCAGTGCTTCTTTCTGTTGTCACTGCTCTCTTGCATTATCTTTTTAAACATTATTTTCCACTGTGCCTTTCTTTTTTTTTTTTTTACATTTTTTCTTTGCTTTTTTTTTGTTCTCTGTGCTTTTACTTT
>VUQK01017280.1:43757-67007 GCA_015106715.1 Bujurquina vittata
TTTGTCTCTGTTCTTTTGCTTTTTTTTTTTAACTTTTTTTTTCCTCTTTGCTTTTTTTTTTTTTTTTTTACATTACTTCTTTGCGTTTCTTTCGATCACTGAGCTTGTACCTTCTGTAACATCATCCTTTTAAAGAACTTGCCCTCATTTACAGAGAAAAACACTGCAATTGAGGACCATTAAATTCCCGATCCATGAACTTGATCTTTCCCTTGTTATGTCACTCTCGTTGAGGTAAAAGAGTCTACCAGTTAATGGTTTAGTCAGCCTGGCAATGAAATTAATATAGTGTGTTCAGCCATTGCATCTTTTCCTCTGCCACCAGAAATGGGACAGTTTTTCCAATCAGTCAAATGCAGTTAAAAGCACCCTTCACTCGTAAAAGCCATTATTATGACATGATGGATCCTGAAGCACAAGAGGCCATTAAGGGAGTTTAATGAATAGATTAGCCAGAGCAGCCAGGTGTCTCTAGAACAACACTTAATCACAACTTGTGGCATTGCTAGCGTGTATGAATACAAAATCTGAATTTCTTTTTAGGAAAAAAACCCAAACTTCCTGCTGATTTAAACTGTGCTATTTTTTTTCTAGTGCAACCTATCAAAAGCTGGCACAGAAAGGCTTCCCTGAAGAAAGAAACTACTGCTCAAAAAATGTGGGATCATCCAGAAAATGTCATATTTTTGATCAAAATACCGCTACTTTCATTCACCAAATGAGTTGCAAAGTGAATACGGAATATATTCAGGACATTGGCAAGGTTGTTTTTTATCTGAAATAATGTTTTTGTCCTTCAAATACCTCAGCGGCACAATGGCTCTATGTACACAAGAGACAGTGGAGAGTTTTGGTAGTCACTGTGCTAAGGTACATGTACCTGCTAAACTAATCCTTGTTCCACACTGCTGCCTGTCAATGCTGTAATGTTAAAAGGTTTACTTTCTATATTAACGTAAAATCACTGACATCTTCCAGCACTGTTTTTTTAAAATAGCGGTTTAAATAGTGACTTAAAAGCTGCATGGCAAGCCATTTCCCTGTTCTCATGTGATTCATAGTTTTCTTTTTGTTTTCTTCTTGTGTCCATCTTTCTCAGCAGCAGCCCACCTAACGAGCATGGCACAGTCATCGAGATGATGTTGCTGTGTGCCATGGTTTTACAATAATAAACACTTGTAAACTTTGTATTTGAGTTTCCACAATTTTCCAGTGAATGCAGAAATAGAGGCCTGTTGGGTGAGAGCGATCATGAGAGATGAATCCTTCCTGGGAGCACCCACGTAGCCAGTCAGCAACATTTAAATTTCATCTTTTTGTATATTTTTCGCATCTGGCAATTGAACACATAGAGAAGAAGAAATGCTCAAATTAACACTTCCATTGTGGAACAAACAAACAAGGTTTATGGCAGTTTCTTGCATAGGAAGAAACCTCTGGTAGAACCAGGCTCAGGACAGGGTGTCAGGTTGGGGCATAGACAGTATAAATCATGTGTGAGTTTTACTCAGACTATGTTTATACATCGAGGGGTATCCGTGGTACAAACTGCGTGTTCATTGGCCAACAACTTGTGACTGAGCATGCAATTTCACAGTCAGATCCCCCCCTCCCAGACACATCTGGATTTTGCAACTGAAACAACAAAATGGTAGACAGAATCTCGAAGCCGTATTCTTAGTCCGTCCTGTTTGAGTGTGTCTGCAACATCCTGGATTTAAAATGTCTGCTCTTGTGGACTTTTCGTGAGAGAAAAGCCTCCTGTGAAGATGTCCTCATTTTCTCTCTCCTGGTCCTCGTGCTCTCGTGTCTCTTGTGTTGTTGCATTGTTGAGACATTCAAGGGCTGTGGAATCACTGAGTTCTTTTAGTGTAGTTTGGAGCTCTTGTGCCAGGACTTGATTTTCACATCTCACAAACTCATTTTCCCCTTTGATTTTATAATACTGTTTCTTAGCTATCCAAAACATCAGGTATATGGTTAGGGTACTTATTATATTTTACATTTACTGTATATTTACTTATACTATTGAATTTGAATAAAAACAAATGCCTATTTTTCTAAAAACATGACGCTATTTCTAAGTGAACCCAAACTTTTGAGTGGTAGTGTATAAATATATCTAGGCATCAGCAGCTATTTCATTGGATTTCCAAAACAGCCAAGTCTAAGAGTCAAAACGCATAAATATCAAACTGTGGTAACCTTTCACTCTGTGTACGGACTCTTCATATCTGTGCGTATTGATTGACAAGCCCCGCTGTCCTGATTTGCCATCATGCCTGCTTCTCTGTAACCATACATGAATACGTAATGTCAGGATAAATTCCCCCATCCAACCTGATGACCAGATAGTGGTTCTCCCTACACAGTCAAATCTTTTTTGCAGCAGCCTGTAATAATTTAAACCAGTCGCACACTAATACTAATACTAAACCAGAAGCTTTGACAGAAATTCCACGATAAACACACAAAAGTCACATCACATGAATTTTTACGCTGTGAGATATTTCTATTAGTTTGACGGAACAAAGTGATCTCTAGCTGCTGTTGGCGACACGCACATTATTTTCCAAACTAGACACTCATGGCTTCTATTACTTTTTTGATGCAAATGTGTGTTTCTTGCACCCGTTCCTATTGGTACCGCCAACATCATTGATCATCATCATTTAGTTGAGTGATAATGACATATTAATGTTGTTGTCTTTAAATATTTTTGTTGCATCTGTGTTGGTTTTCATAACTAATGATACAAATTGAACTTACAAGACACAGATCCTCAAGTTTAGGTCAAATGTGAGAGCTACTTTAGAAGCCCTTTTTTAGTGGCACATATAACTATGGTCAACAGTCTATGTGTATGTTTTATTAATGATTTGTGGATAAAATGTAATCATTAAACAAAGCCTTAGCAAATAACAAGGAACAGGAATATATGCATGACATCAGTGTGAAACTCACTGAACTGAACTTCACGAGTTAGAAATCTGACTGATGAATCACACACACACACACGCACACGCACACACACACACACACACACACACGCACACACACACAGCAGAGTGGCTTTCATGTCATGTCAGCCTTCATCTACAGTGAAATACATCATTGTCTTGATGAAATCTGATCAGTTGCGGCAATAAAATGAAAATGGTGACTCACTGTAAAGCTGAGTTGAAGGCTTATCCCAACTTCTTCCGTTCTTAGTAATTACGCGTCATCAGGGGTAAAGACTGACAGTTTGTGTAATTCAAATAAATCAATAGATTTAAACTGGTACCTTTTCCCTTTTTAACTGCTTTCAAAAATAATTTGTGGATATTAAATAAATCAGTGCAGTGTTAATCGACACAAGACAATGTTCTCATCTGCAAAAGTGACCACTCACTTTACTTTTATTCCAAAGCTGCAGTGCTAGATGAGCAAATGCAATTAATGTTTAAATGTTTTCTGGAGAGCCAAAAGTAATGATTGGATGTCTTCATTTTGTAGGCTTGGCATCATCAGATGTTTCTGCATTGACGCTGACAAGAGGTGACAAATGAACAAATGATTCTGGTTCATTCATTTTCAAGTTCAGGACAGTAGTTCAGACGCCGTTCTCATCAGAAGCCAAACGCATGTGTAACATGATGAAGGGAGACGAGGACAAAAGCAAATCTTATAATTCTGCACACATGTGCAGCAGTTGAATGTTAGAGGGTGGCAACAAGAGTTTACAGAGTCTGATGCAAAAATAAGAGTTTTGGGAACAGCATAGACTGCATAAAACATGGACATCACCCAGAAGCTCCTGGACCTTGTGCTGTGAAGCAACAAAGTAAGTATTTTGCTTGATCTCATGATTTTGAGAGCCATAAATGACCATGTTTAATCCAGATTGGGGTGCTACAGTAAGCCAAGCCAATGGCTAACAAGCTGCATCCATCACTTGTACCGATACCTGCTAATTCATGCTAAGTAACAGATAAAGATAATACTAGAATTTCACTCACCAAAAGTTAAAAACACACTTCTTGAATGAGATCCAGTTCAGCAACTGGACTAAGTGGCAGTGATGTTAGCAGACAAAGCTACAAAGGTCTATGGTGGTACACCTGTCAATCAAAATGGCAACACCATTAATTTTAATCTTTAATAGGATCCAAACAAATGAGTTATAAAAAGATTACATTTTTTACAAGCCTGTAAGCATCTCACTATATTGATCATAGTGTATATATGTTATTACACACCCTATCACCTCCTTGCACAGACATCATCACACATACAGCGATTATTAACATCAATATGTTTTTCAAAAGGATTTATTGTAAGTCCCGATTCTTTTGATTTTCTGATATATTATGTTGATTTTTATCATCCCCCTGCAAATGCAATGTTACGTTTCTCTGTTTGTTTCACGTGTCACATTCAACGTATGTTGCCTGTATGTAACTTAACCAAAATTTATATCAACCACAGAATTTTGTTCGAGTCACCACTAAATACATAAGGAAGAATATGAAAAACTGTCAAAGGCCTCACCTTTGTTAGTATTTTTAATACTATTCATTTGGCATTTTAACACTTTATGGGGGACTGGCTTATATCTTACCACAAGCTTCAAATGGCCGTTAGAAGAGCTGTAGTTTTTGGTGCTTTTACTTCGATGCCTAATTTTTCAGTCCTGTAGTTTTCTGCATCAATCAAAGAGCGACATTAGCCACCATTATGCCACTCAAATTTTCTCAGAGGTTAAAAACCAAATTTGGGTTTTTTTGCAATTAAATTTTATTGCAATTTCCCACATGAAATCAAGCTGCTGACACCTAACACTGCAAGCAAAGCTGATGTTAGCTGTTATCCTGTCAGATGCTAATCTTCTACCTTGAACATCCAAGAATATTAACATTAGCAGCCTAACATAATAAGTAAGGTACAGATGAGGATGATGGAAGTTTGGTCTACTGCCATAAACTTGTGTTTTCTTTGCTATATATAGATATTTGTGTGGATGTTGTGTGTGGGATTACTTTAAAAAAAACCACCAGGGGAATTTTTATTTTTATTGTGGAGAAGTGGAGGATGAGCAAAACAAGAGCCTGCTCAATTTTGGATCAGATAGAAAAGAGTGCACATTTATTTTATAATCAATATACATAAGCAGTTTATAGACAGACATGCAAGGCAGTAATTATTAAACCCCCCTAGCCCTCAAGGAAATAGCCTTAAGAGGGTTGTTATTCTGGCAATCTGGCTATTTTTCTGGCTATTCGACTTGAAATAATAGTTTCTGACAAACAGACTGATGGCCTTAATAAAAGCAGGTCTGTGCAGATTCAGCTTTTTTTAAATGCAAATGCAAATAAGTTGGATGGTAAAAGAAAGTCAAGTTTGATGGGAATTCTTTAATTATTACAAAGAGCCAGTGCCTCTTTGATAACCAGCATAGTGTAGAGAAAGCCTGACGTCACCAGTACAATGCTACGTAGGTTTCCAAGCGATTGTTGCTGAGTTAACTACACAATCACTGGACGGGCTGTGGACAAGTCAGCTACAAGCACATTAACTGGCACATTTGACTCCACAGAAGGAAGTTAGACTATGTTCTGTGGCATTGCTCATATTTTATAATGGTGTACTTTTAAACAATAAACTCTTCAAAATAAGTTTTAAAACGTCTCTTCTTTGAGCTGCTCAGACACAATCAGAACATTAAAATGATGGATTCTGGTACTTGGGGACTGGTGTGGCTGCATTTCCTGGCATTAAAACAATAAAAGAGATGGATGGGAAAATCCTAATCACTGTATGCTTAATGGCTGAAATCAACTTCTTACAAGACTGCATTTCCTTTTTACAGTGAGGCGTATTAATTAATATTTAAATGAAGCCTCTGTTTATGTTTATGTAACGCTTACTGGCATCATGTTGCAGATCTTGCCTGTATCTTTATTTCCTGTTTTTTTGTTATGTTTTGTTTTGTTTTCTTCTCTGTTCCTTTCCCTTATCTTTCGTCTACATGTTCTCTCTCTTTGGTTGTGTCTATCTAGGTGTGGCACACCACTCCAGCTCCAGCTGCCAATCATTGTGCTCACCAGAGGTTCATCACTCATCAGCACCAGCAGTGTCTCTCCCCTGGCTCCTCACTACAGTTTCAGTCAGATTATTCAGGCTGTGGTACTAAAATGAGCTTTTTTTAAGAAAAAAAAAAAAGATAAAGGCAGGCTTGAAATGGCTCCAGTTCCCACCTATAGATTGTGTGGTCATTTTAATGCATAAACATGGCAACATCTTTTGTCTACTATGAAGCATGTCAGAGTTGTGTAATAAGTCATGGGCTTAATAAGAGAGAGGTGACTTTTTCAGTGTGTTGGAAGAGTCCAAAAAGTACTGGGATTCAAAACCTGAGTAGATTTATGACATCAGTTGCACTGTTGCTCAATGTTGATCTCAGCATTTTCATATCTGCTGGTTTGTGCTCCTTTTGTGTTTCAGCTTCCACTTGCCTTATATGTTCCACCTGGAACTACTAATAATTAGACACTTACAATTGGTTCTTTGTGATTCTTGACTGAAAGCAAGTCTCTTTGTGCTTTTTGTGTTTATGTGCCCACTCTATACACTGAAGAACGGACAGTGCTCCACACCATGCCGGTCACGAATCTCTCCACCCATCTTTTCAGCTCCACTTCAGGCACCAGTCTGCTCATCCTCCATTCACCATCCATCACTCAAAACCTCACACTGTTCTCCTCATGCTACAATAAACCAAGCTGAACCATCACTAATCTGTATCCAAGTCCAAAAATAAAATATAATACCTGTTTCTGTTATATTGTTTATTATAGAGACACACAATGTGTGGTTTTATACTAATTCACTGTCTGTTCTTAGGTGCATATCGTGGGCAAAGAGTAAGTCTATATGACTGCTGTTATTATTAAGTGCTCATATTGTGCAGCACTTTTTTTTTAGCCAGAAAAAGCCTCTTCAGCCATTTGCCAGTGAAATACTGCATAAGTGCTTTCGTCAAGACCAGGAAACTGACAGCACTGAACGGGATCTCTGCAAGACTCCCTCCACACCTCTTCTCGCACACACACGCTCTGCTGGAAATGTTGAAGTCAATGACAACATGCAGATGAGAGCCATAAAACCTATCAGCAGGAGGAGCTGCAGTGGCTTTCCTCAATGTGCCCTGTGGCTGGAGACCCCTGACCTGTCTTGTTATTGGACAGCTGCCAGCTTAATGCAACATTGGCAGAGCCGCCGCCTTTCATTAGTCCAGACATTTTCCAAGCTAAAACACATTGCTGACCTATTTTTAGCAGCAAGGGATGGGAATTTGTGGAATTTTACACCAATCGAGATAGAAATTATTGCTATACATATATCGTCTGTGTACAATTCTTTTTATGTCTATTTTTTATAGAATTAATGTAGCACCCTTGGTGTGACCTGCCAACACCACAAAGACATAACTGAAAAATCACTGGGTGTTAAAGTGATGACAGAAGTTATAAATAAGCTGTTTTCGAGTAATTAAACATCCTTAAAATACTCAAAAGAAAAATACATGAATGGGTGCGCTTACACTCTCGACTCCCTGAAGCCCCAATCCCTCTGCCACCATGCATGGGTCCACAGTGTGGCTTGGACCCATCACACAGTGACTCAGGCTGCTCTCCATTTGAAAAATTAAATGGGAGGTGGAGAAGGGGTGGGGGGGGGGACGTTTGGCAAAATAAAATGAGGCCCCCAGAAAAAAAAAAAACATGCTGAGCTAAGCACAGCTCCTACAATCTCAATCACAAAGGAGGAGGTTGGCGCACTGATGTAATGGCTACCGCCATGTTGCCGCTGCCTTGGCAGGGGAGGAGAGCTCGTCAGCACAGTCCTACTAATTCACCCCACCCCCATCTACCCACCAGCACCCCCACCCCATCCTGGATGAAGGGTACATCAGATATCATTAACAGAGGGGGGGTGATTGGTGGCCAAGAATAAAACAAGACGCAGGGTATTGGACATGAGAGAGTGAGGCGTTCAGTGGGCATTTCTCTGACTGCAGGGACACATCATGGCAAGCGGAAAGATGTCCACAGAAGATGTTTATCACAGTCTCTGTGCGAAACCCCACAAACCTGTTAGCATGTGTGCACCTGCAGAGCTGCTGCACGACTGTGTGATATACATTCAAAAAACTTCAGAGGCAGTAGCAAAAAATAACCTAAAAGGTTTATGGGATGATTTTAAAGTGCAAAGCTAAGTTAAACGTTTTTATTATTATTTAAGATTATCCTATAAATCTTCCTCCAATGAACTGATGATTGCATCACTTACTTACTGCCACTATCTGAAAATGGGAACATTTTTTTCATTTTGTTGCCTTTGACCTTCAATCACTGTTTAAAGCAAAAAGGGAAAAAAAAAGAAAACTAGATTTTCTTTCGGAAATCCTGTTTTAACTCAAATTCTACAACATTTAAAAGTGGTCACAAAGCTCTTTGTTTTCTGGGTTTCCAGGATGCTGAGCTTCACCCCAGCTAAAGGTGAGGACACATGCATGCACTTTACATTCGCCTCTTTATGGACCCTCTAAAAAGGGCCCTCTAAAAAAGGGCCCATAAAGAGGCCCAACTTTTAAACGGAATATTTTATATCTGGTTGCTTTGGGGCAAAAGGCAGCCTCAGATCTTTTTATTGCAAATGACCAAATAATTGTTTTCATTATCAGAAAACAGCTGAACTAGTTACAGCAAACACACACATTATGTCATCATTGGTAACATTTTATAATAACGATCAGTAATAAATGTTAAACTGATAAATAACTCAACTTAAATATTTATACTGTTAAGAAACAACGAATATCTCAGCGACCTCGGTGTCCTTTGGCATCGGCCTCTGACACCACTTGATTAGTTTAAAAACTAATCAAGTTGTCTTGGTGCCCAAACATGAGCAAACAACAAGAGAAAGTAAAATGAAAAAACAAAACAAAACAGGACACAAAGGTTCAACAGTCCTGTGAATTATGCCACTACATCTACACAGGCTTGAACATCTTGTGGCTGATTAGGCTATTTACCTCTTAGCAAACATTATTAATTATCACTTTATGCTTTAAATAACTATCCACTTAAGCTTAATGCCATTTACTAACGAGGGCTATTATAAAGTATTTCCATTATGGAAAATGTTAACAATTTGTGTTTTACAGCAAAAGAATAAAAAGTATAAAATCCCAGCAGAAATCACAAAGCCTAATACAAACACTGAATCAACTCTGAAAGACACATTTATCGAGCAGCGATTTCTGCCTTTTACCCATCTAATGGAACATGAGCTGGGGCTGTTTCTGTGGTGCTCAGCAGAGAGCACGCAGGATACAGCCTCAGTACCTGTTACCACTGCAACACAGCAGGACACTTCACTGTGATCTAATCAAGAGTCGCAAAATTATTATATTATTATTGCTGATTTTTTTATTAAATCATGCTAGGAACACACAAATAAAATGAATTGAGTTGCAGTTTATCAACTAACAGCTGCTGAAATAGCACTGAAAATGAGATTCATCAGCATGAAAAGAATCTTCTTTAATGAAAATAGAAATAAAAAGGCTGCTGACTTTGACCCAAACTGTGACATGTTCCACAGGATTGTTTTTATTCTAGGACAATAGTGCATATAAAATCTGTTTTACTTTCTACTTTGGTTTAGTCCTGTTTATTGTTGTCTGTGAGGAAAGACAATATTTGCACTGCAGTAAAAAAAAAATCATGAGTTAATCCAGTTTCAGGAAAGGTCAGACAGGCATTGATTGAAGTGCTCTGTGACAGAAATAATATATGAATTATTGAGATGAGTGGCCTTCACTGCCACATGAACTGCTTCTCTGGTCTTAAAAAGGGGCTTTTTAAGTTTTAAAAATGTTATGAATACATTTCTACCTATATTGTTTGGTTTTTGTTCTTGTTGTTGCTTGGTTTGCTTGCTTTTATTTTAGCTCATTTGACCCTATAGGAAATGGAATCACACACCTACAAAACTATAAACAGGAAAAACGTGATTTTGCTGCATATTTTGATGTCTGTATGCACCAATAACTTCAAATCCAGCTGACGCGTTTTGTTTTGAAAATCATAATGTGATTAAAGTGAGTGCGTCTTTTGTGTAGAAAAAGAAACTGCAAGCAACTATATCAAAGTCGATAAACGAGCTCATAAAGCACCGACTGCTGTCGCCTATAGGACAACCTATAGACAACCTAAAAGTGGCTGCAGTAAGCC
Organism: Bujurquina vittata; assembly: GCA_015106715.1. Taxonomy (NCBI): domain Eukaryota; kingdom Metazoa; phylum Chordata; class Actinopteri; order Cichliformes; family Cichlidae; genus Bujurquina; species Bujurquina vittata. The sequence goes on from VUQK01017280.1 coordinate 54,044, forward strand.
AGCGTCCCCAACGCGGTGAAGCCTCGCATGCTTTAGTCTTCTAATTTGCTGCTGCCGCCTAGTGTCCGTGCAAAGTCACTGCAACCAAGAGCTGCCTCGAAATGCATCGAAAAGATTCCGCGATCTCCGCTAGCAAACTAATGTGCCCTCCTCGCTTTATGCTGCTGAAATACCAAGCGTAAAGTTTTTGTATTTTTCCACATTTTTTAAATACATTTTTTATTTCTATTTTCAATTCACTTTATTTTCACTTCCAAATGGGTTCGCCTTTCAGAATTTTTCAAATAAAACAATAAATTAAACCAAATGTATAATGTAGAGAATATTTTGATTTTATTACATCTTGTTACATTTATTTTAATTTGTTCTGTTTAAATAATATTTGCATTTGTATTTGTCAGAGGTAAGATTGTTAAACCCATTTCTGTTTTTATTTTATTTTATTTTAATTATTTTGTGAGTATTCAGTTTTTGCTTTGTTTTGTTTTTTAGGTTAGTGGGTGTTTTATTTTTATTATTTATTTTTATTTATTGTTTTTATTCAGCTTTTCAAATTTCACCACTCCGCTGATCACTGATTTGAATTCGGGGCTCTATTGATTTTCCTGACTTCCTGGCCAGGAAAATAAATCAAGTAGGCTCAGTGCGCAGGCGGCGGGGTCGAGGCATTTTCATAAGCAAAGATGGTGCGTATGAATGAAATATAACATTTTCTGGGCAGTTTAACATTATATAGCAAGTCTTAAGCTCGACTAAATGATACAGTATATTTATATATATTATATTTATTCCAAAAATCCTGAAAGAGTGTTCATTTAATCCCATAATGCTAACGCTAGGTGGCTAACTTTTGACTGCACTGTGAGTAAGCAAAACACTGCACTGCTAGCGTTAGCCTCACAATGTTTAAAGAAATGGCTCTCGCGTCGCAGCGCAATTTGTCTCATTAAATAATTATTTAGCTCCCACTGAATGTCATAAAAATGCGATGAGTTTAATATTTGTTGGCTGATTAGAGTTAAAAGGCTAAAGCTCATGAGCTAGGCTGAGTTAGCGTCATTGAAACCGACGATGGAAGTCTGATCACTTTACTTTCGTTTTCCCTCAGCTCACCGGCCTTTCGGCTAAAGACTAATAACTTTCTGCTGAAATGTGTAAATGCAAAGAATGTAATGATTCTCGTAAAGTTTTCGTAAATGTTGCTTAGCTCTGTCGGTTAGCCTGCATTCAATTATAAATAGCTAATTTTTGTGTGATTGGGACGATGCAGTTCAACACGGCGTAGAAACGTGTGGAGCTACGGCAAATCACTCTTGTCCCGAGCTTAGCATTTTCATATGCTGATTAATTACTACAGATACAGAAACACAGTAAAATACCCGAAATCAGACGCTTCACTTGTGATATTGATGGGCAAAAATACTGAAAATTATAAACGAAAATGCCCACAGCTTTTTTGTTTGTTTTTACCAGCCCTTAATTGTGTTTGTTTAAAAGTAAAAACACTTTCTTTTTGTTCTTATTTGACTTTATGGTAACTTAAAATTCAGTTTGGTGTTTTAAAGTTGTCATTCACCCTGCTGCTCGTGATTATCCTGCTGTCCTTAAGTTCTTAATCCGATGTTAAATCCTGTGTGATGGGTTGTGTTTAGAGCCGGAACTGTGATGCCCCTTTGTAAATAATTTAATCGTGGTCGTAATTTAAAACCCCAGTCTGGAAAAGTCCACGCTGCAGACAGGCTGTTGTGTAGCTGTAGCTTACTGTCCTTGTGAAATTGTAGATAACTGAGAAAACGGCTTATAATGCAAGACAACTATGTAAGTTCAGCTCCTGTGCGGGATATTTTATTAAGGGTGCTTTTAAATAACAGCTTGTTTGTTTGTTTTCTTTAGTTCCGCAATCAGTACGACAACGATGTGACCGTATGGAGCCCACAGGTCAGTCACACGTCTTTCCTGACAAAATACATTATTAACACTTCAGAGCATGATATGTAAAACAGTCATGTCCATCTGTACACAGGGCCGTATTCATCAAATCGAGTATGCCATGGAGGCTGTGAAACAAGGGTCTGCAACTGTAGGACTGAAATCCAGAACACATGCAGTCCTGGTGGCGCTAAAGGTAGAGTCATGCAGTGTTTTGTTGGTGATCTCATTATGTTGCGCTTTTTTTATGTCTTGGGGAATTGCCAGAAAATTTGTTCGTGATGTAGCAAAATAGTCTGTAGATCTTTTTTGCTTGTTTATTTTATATATATATATACTGTTACCCAGTATCTGCATGCCTTTACTGTTTTGTCTGAATGTTTTGTGGGTCAGTAATATGTTTCAGTGTCTATAAACTCTCATAAAAGTAATTTCCCTTTCATCAGCTTGCTACCTTGTCTTATTTATATTAAAACAAACCTTAACTTTAAAGAAAACTGTCCACACACCTTGCAGCAGGGTATTGGTGTCAAAGTACAAATAATTGAATATGTACAACTGATGTTCCATGTTTCTCTTGCAGAGAGCCCAGTCTGAACTGGCAGCCCACCAGAAAAAGATCCTCCATGTCGACAACCACATCGGCATCTCCATTGCTGGATTGACTGCGGATGCCAGGCTACTCTGGTAGGTCACAGCAAATTGATGGTGCAGAGTAAGTTGTTCGAGATTACGGTACATAATATTTACATGCAATTCCTACACTTCCTCTTCCACAGTAATTTCATGCGTCAGGAGTGCTTGGACTCAAGATTTGTCTTCGACAGGCCCCTCCCCGCATCACGCCTTGTTTCCCTTATTGGCAGCAGTATCCTCTCTGCTATTGTTGTCGGTCATAAGTAGCATGTAAACTAATGTATATTATAGGACCCGTTTCCTTTTTGAATAAAAGTAACTGAACTGTTTTCTAGTGGCTTTGTCTGAAAATTTAAAATAAGTATGAAATATATGATCCTTGACTTACGGCAGAAACCCAAATCCCCACACAGCGGTATGGAAGAAGACCCTACGGTGTTGGACTCCTTATTGCTGGCTATGATGTGAGTTTGTTTCACACATGCGGTTTGTTAAATATCTACCTGGATTTACACAAGTATAGCATTATCGGCAGGTGAACGAGTAATGGTGTCAGTACTGGTGAGTTATTTGTTCTGTGTCATGCAGGACATGGGACCTCACATCTTCCAGACCTGCCCATCAGCAAACTACTTCGACTGTAAAGCCATGTCCATCGGAGCGCGTTCCCAGTCTGCACGCACCTACCTGGAGAGATGCATGGAAAAATTCTCCGACTGTAAGATGCAGTTTTGACTTTTCAGCTTTTTAAATACACATGTAAAGGAAACTGTAAAAAAAATTTCACAAACTGCAAATGAACATCTATATTGTTAAATTTTTTAATAACTAATGTACGTTGGCCATGAGATAGCTGCAGAGTCTTCAAGGCAGTTTGGAACATGTTTAATTTAGTCTGTGCAGCTTCACAGTATAAACATGGAAAGTCACCCTAACATGGATTTTGCTGTCAGGTAATCTGAATGATCTGGTCCAGCATGGCCTCCGCGCTCTCAGAGAAACCCTCCCTGCTGAGCAGGACCTCACTACCAAGGTACCCCAGCTCCCTCCACACCCATCTGTCACTTTCCTACACACTCAGCTTGCACAAGACATCATCTTGTTCTGCACAGAGGCAGGTTTTTAGGATTGTGTCCTTTTCTTTCAGAATGTTTCCATTGGCATTGTGGGGAAAGACATGGAGTTCACCATTTATGATGATGATGATGTTGCCCCATTCCTGGAAGGGCTAGAGGAGAGGCCACAAAGAAAGGTACTGCAAAGGTTTATCCCGTCCAGCTCTGGAGAAGCATTTCCATGTCATTTCATTATTGTAGTATCCTAAACAAAATCATTTTAAAAATGTGTTTTAGGTTGCCCAGCCTGCAGATGAACCTGCTGCTGCTCCAGAGGCCCCTGATGAGCCAATGGAGCACTGAGGCAGCACGCCAAGCAGTGATCTCCTTCCCGTAGATCCCACACGACCAACGTGACACTTACTGCAAGTCAGCAGAGAAATCTTTAGATGGGGAAGTTGTTGTGATGTGCCACTTGCTAAACTGTTAATCCAAAATATTCTCTAACATCAACCAATGGGATGTTGCTTTTGTATGGTTCAATTGTACCATTATATAAGTAATAAACTCTTTTTTTTTTTGTTTTTGAGTGCTGCTGCTCTCTGTATTATCTGACTCACAGCAGGCATCAGTCCCTAGATTTTAACATTGTAGTAATCACAGAAGAATCAGACTCAGTGGTATGAAGTGGAATTTATCGAGCTACAAGGCAACAACCACAACACAGAAGAGTGTATGAAACGTCAGTTTTAAACACTGATATGCATTCTCCGCTGCTTTTTATGACAGTTTTGTTCAAAGATTAAAGGTTTGTGGTTTAGGCGACACTGTTAAATACTGTGAGAAGATGACTTGGCTAACTTCTGTTATAACGGGGCAGCACTTGACTTAAGTGTTGGCCCTTTATAATAGTGTTATTCTGTCTGTCCATTATGGAAAATTCTCATTTACAATGACTGCAATTTTAATGTTAGTGTTTTATTGCTGACAAAGGTGAGAAAAGGCACAACTATCCCAATAAATTACACTAGGCATTAAGAAGATTCAGCATCCATCAATTGCATAATTCTTACCCAGTTTGGGTCCGATTTGTCTTTCTTTTAAAAATACTTAATATTCCAGTACTAGATGCAAATAATGTTAGATCACCCCAGAGGAACAGAAACACACCTGCTGAGATGAAAGTTTTGAAATGCCAAAAATGATAAGGCAACACCTCAGTAACAGATCTAATTATTAATGGTTTTGCGTGTAGATTGTCCACCTCATCAGCACATCGCATAAAAAATCTTGACCTGGAGAAGTTATGGAAGCATTTTATGTTATAAAGTACGACAAAAACCTGATGAATTTCTACATGCAAACTGATAACTGGTTTAGATAATGAGCATTTTATAAACTGTTGATATAAAACTGTCCTGTTCACATCTTTTCTCATTTATTCAAGTAAAGTTAAACAAGGCTGGAGAAACTGTCATGCTATCACCAGCTTTCAAGCTACTGCCAATCTAATGAGAACAGACTTACAACACCCATCTGCCCCCACAAACCAGGCCCAAGTTTACTGTATATGCATCACGGCGGTCAGTTTACGTCTTTCTTTGCCCTCCTCCTCTTGTTTCTCCGTCTGACCGAGCTGCAGGCCGTTTCTGAGTCTGCCGGTTGCGTGAGGTCCTCGATCTTCTCCTGTTCCACTACTGATGTCATCCTCAGTGTGAGCTCCAGCTCTTTCAGGACTCCAACCTGGTCCTCCTCTGGGACACTCAGATCAATCTGACCTCCTCCCTTCTTGTGTTCATGCATGTCGTCCTCCTCATTAATCCCTAAATTTCTCTCTAACCCTACATCTCTGCTCACAGCTGTCAAATCAGATTCTTTCACAGCTTCTTTGCTCAGATCTTCTGCTTTCTCAGCCTCGTCTCCACCTGTCATGTCTTCGGGAAGGTTTTCGACCAGGTTGGCACCATGGGCTTCTGTCCTCTCTGCCTCTGCCTGTGGACTGTGCTGCTGCTGCTTGCAACAGCAGTGGGAGTGTTCCCAGTATGCATGAGGCTCCTCGGGATAATCTGTGGAAAGTTTAGAGAAATTTATTCCCTCATTAATTCACCAATTATTTTGAAATGTGTCTATTTGACTGTTAATGTAGATCAAAAACAGATAATCTGATACGAGACCTTGTAATACACAGGATTATCAATATTTGCCTAGCTTGTCTTCAGTATTGCACCTTTACTTTGTAACCAAAATTTTATTAAAACATTAATATTTAAGTGAAGAAAAGAAAACTGCAGTAAAATTGTGGACTATTTGTTCTGATTTCCCTAAATGCAAGAAAATCACTGTTTTCAGTTCATGCCAGTCGAGTATGAAATTAAAGCTGAAAGACTTTGCAACAAAAACAGTATCCCTGGAAATCACACAATTGTGGTCTGAGTTTTTGTGCATAAACAGATCACAGTACATGACAGAGTTCCACACAAGCAACTGTTTAAATTATTACAGAGCATTTCAAAACTGTTAAATGTATAGTTAAATTTGGTGCTTTTGAAATCAAAAGATGAAATAAAGGAGTGATCAGCTTCTTCACTGAAACTGCTGCCTTGTTTTTAAACGACCCCCCCCCCCCTTTCAGGTGTGCTAAAGTAAGTTGAGGTTTGACTAACAGGTGGACGTCTTTGCTTTTGCTTTGGGTGCTCACACTGCAGCCTGTCTAATATATTGTTGTTGGCATGTAAGTGAACAGATGTACACCAGTATGATTTGCATAATAACAAAGCAGAGAAAAATCTGAAATATTTAAATTAAATTGTTTGTGCATCAGGGCATCTCGTTTTACTGTTTGGAATACTGCACATGTAGCATTACTGCTGAGGAGACTGGTGTGAAGTCAGCCTGCGTAAATTGCTAACTAGTTTATGAGATATACTGCTGCAAGCAAAAAACAACTCCATCATTTTGTATGTATATATGAATTTATAAAAATAAATTGATATATTGAGACTGGAATGTTTTTACTCTAAAAGTCATCAGCTTGGCTGATGGCTGACTGTAGTTCACACACACAGACACAAAACAGCAATGGGTCTCCTGACATCACTTCTGTCTCTTTTCATCTACTGAGAGTGTAGCTGGAGTTAAACACCAACAGGCCGAGCAGAGAAATAACTATGAAAACAAAAGTCATTCAGAACCACAGCGCAGGAAATTGATATCAGGCAAAGAAAGTTCTGGAGAAGAAATAAATTACTGGTGGACTTCAAACCAAAGATCACCTGTGTTCCAGCTGGATCATTTTATTTCCTCCATGGTTTTAGACATGGGCTTTTCATATTTTTCAAAAAAAGCATCATGATAAGTGGTGCAATAACAGCATTCTGTGACTCTGCCTAAAGAGAAAAAAAAATCCTTTTTATAATTGGATGATTTCCCCTTTACAGGCATGCTCCTTGGGACAGTGCTGCATGCTACTCAGCACAAATATGTGCGTGCACTTCACCTCAAACTCCTCACACCATTACAGTAGAACTCTGCATTAACACTGAGGAACAAATTTATGGTTAATAACAATGTTGCCTTCAGGCTTTGTAGCTGTGGAGTTTTCAACAGAAAACTGTTTGGTTGCTGATAGTCCTCTATGTTTAGGTCAGGAGAGTCTGACACCAAAGTGGATGTTTGCTTTCTCCACACGTTTGCAGTCCACAGTGAAATCATACATGAGCACTTACAAGTGGTCCTAACAGGCCGTTCGGAGACTGATCTGAAAACAGTCACTATGCTGGAAGTGAGCCTTAGAGACACGAGGAGACAGCCTTGATGGCACCAAATTTAAATAGGGTATAATCTAAAATAAAAATTATGGGAGGAAACAGAACTTTTTGTTTTCATACAACAAACAGCTGTAGCCAATCAAGCTGGGTGAATCCTGAAAGAGTACGGGCTAAGAGAGCGCAGCTGTGCAAGTATCTCAGATTATACTTGAAAAGCAGAACTGGAGGCTGTACAGCGAATACGCCAAAAAACACAAACGCAAGCCAGAAAGGACCATCAGGAAGCGGATTATAGAAAATGAACCTTTAGTAAGCCATCAAAAGCCAAAAGTGTGACGTAAAAGACAGAGGTTAAATCTTCAACTTTCATTTTATATGAATGTGAAAAGAAAACATTTTCTTGTGGATAAAATATCACCTCTTTACCTTCCCACTCATCCTGGGGCTTCTTCTCTGAATCCATTCCCTCTACCAGCTGACCCTCCTGCATCATCTGAGTTATCGCCGTCAGCTGCTGCAGGAGACTCTCCTCCTGATCTGCCATCACGCCCTTCACCCTGCAGACAGAAAACAGCAAAGCAAACTTTTAGATAAAATATATTTAAAAGCCCGTTCCCCATTCCTATCAGGAAAACAAGGAGTTTCCTGAATTAAAATCAGGGAGAATTCCACATCAGCAAATTCCAATGAGAAAAAAACGCCATATAAGACCTAATTTTGGAACAAAGCCTGCAAATGTTTCAAGCAGTTTTTTTAAATCAGACTTCCAGTCATCCAATCCCTTTTATCCCTGTGGCATAAAGTTCATTTAGATAATGCTATAAATTAACAGCCCAAAACAGAGAACGAGTCTTCGGTAAACGGCGCATACCCACCTGTCAGGACTGTGGTGGGCATTGGAAACAATCTTCTCCATCACCAGCTCTGTCTCCCTCAGCTTCTCCTGCAGCTGGGCCAGCTGGAAATCAGCTGGTGGGGGAAAGGGTCACAATTTGTTTAAATAATGCAGACAATATAGACCAATGTACTGAAGCATAGGCAGTTGGAATCATTTGGAAAATGTATGGTTGTATTTTTTTTTTTTGCAAAGTCTGGGGTTTTTCTTTTAAGGATGAACACGCATGTCTGATGTGGAGGTTTCTGAGACTGAGTGACTCAGTGCATGCAAAACAGCTTTTATTAATTAATGAAATGTTCCCTTGATGCTGAAAAAGTGGAAAACCAACTTCCATAAAGGGGGATTTCTGTTTCTGCAACTTTATTAATATCACACACTGGCACATAAAATGAGAATGTTCATTTTAAGTGCCCATCAGATTTTAACCATGACAGTGATAAAATTTTGCAGACTCCTGCAGTGCTTTCATCAGAAAACGACATAAGATTCATTTAGTAGGTGCCTTAGTTACACAGAAAAAATATATGTGAAAGTGAGCAATTAAAAGTGGCTAAATGAGAGTGAATAAAACGTACTGATCTTTCTCTTGAGGTTCTCTGTGCGTGATGCAGGAAACCTAGCCTCTGATGGTTTGCTGTTCCCCTTAGATGTGATCTAACAGAGAGAAAATAACAGGAAAAAAACTTTAAAGCGCACCACAACAATCCCACAATCACATAGCGATAGTACAAACACTTACACGCTCGCTCAAAAGAATGCAAACACGTTTTATTTATTTATGTTTTAAATACTTTAGCTTTGGCTATTAAACATAAATTATGCAGTAAGTTAATTGCAGCTGCTACATGAAAACAGTTTTTTGGTTTTTTAACTTATTTTTAGGTACATTTCACACCATTTCTTGTCACCAGTGGCTAGTTTTCTACCTTAAACAGTATGTAGAGGATGTAAAGTAAGATCCCAAAGCCGTACACAGGGATGATCTGCCCTGCCAGGTTAGATTTGCCTCCAGCTCCTGCCCCTGTTCCTGCACCCTTGACCCTGCCTGCGGCCTCAGGGTTGTGGGCCCTGGAGGCGCCAGACCCCGCGGCCCTCTGGCCTCGGCTCTCTGGAGCCGTCTGGCGGTGCATCATTGGAGGGAAACGTCCCGAGCCTGCAGTTTGGGAACCAAGTAAAGTGGAGAATGAACCTGAGAGTCACTGCCACGGGAATAATCTTACTCACACTGCTGAAAGGCATTTTTTTTTTTTTGTGTATTAATGGATTGTTTTATTTGACTAGGCCAGTGCTCATTGCATAAATATGTCAGGCTTTGCCTAACTAGCTAGGTTTCATCTGCTGTCTGTGCAGATGTGTTGACAGATTCATATATGTTACCAATTATAACCCCAATTTATACAAAGTAGTACGTACACGCTCGTTTAGAATAATGGTAATTGTGTATCAAGTGTGTTTGGCGCCCTCGCCAGGGAGGAAAATGCTACTACAAGGGAATTTATAGAAAAAATAATGCAGAACACATAATTTGGATTAAAATACTCACAGAAGAAACACTATATCACAATTTAAACATCTAATAAATTAATAGCCTCCGATATTTATCACATGACAACCACATGGCCAACAAAGGCAAACTGAACAGTGAAGAAATCCCGTGAAATGCGACGTACCCTCCGGCCGCTCGGCAGCATCCTTCCTCCCCCGGGATAACAGAATTTTCGGGAGCAGCAACGCGACGCACAGCACCAGGCACGTCGCGAGGGTCACCTTCTGAAACGCTGACATCGCCATAGCGACAGGTGAGCAGTCACCTTCCTGACACCAAAAAAAAAAATTTGAAACGACGATATGTGTCAGATTTGCGGTGAGAAAGCGGAGGAGACTGGAGTCGGGTGAACTTCCTTGTTGGCTGGAGGAGCGGAAGTGCCCGGGAGATGTAGTTATAATGTTTGGCCGCTCGATGGCGCCAAAGGATCGCGTGTGTGTTTTTAATGTGCCTGGCTGGGAATTATTTTGTTGGTGTAGCATTTTACATTATGAGGTGGCAGGGCACACGCCTCGCCCCGAAAATTGCATAAAAAACATGAAAGAATTTCTTATAAAATCCGCCAATATGTTGAATTGCTATCAATCCTTATGCTCCAAACATCAAGTTATGAATTCCTGGGCACTAAATAATAATAATAAATTATTAATCATTAAAAATAATAATAATAATTTCGTAATCAAAGATATAAGGTACGTCACGTAACAAAATAAAAAGCAGAAAAGCAGAAAATAGTTTAAAAACGGGAAAGGTAGAAATAGGTCATCAGTAAAACATTAAAAAGGCATTATAAATCAAAGGCTAATGTATACAGGTTTCTGCTAATCTAGCTTGTCCCATATCATTGGATCGACACAGTGGTCCTCCTTTAGCTTGGAATATGAAAAATGCAGCAGTACTTTGATCTGAGGGGTCTCGGTGCACAGTCAGGGGTTAAGAGCACTGAGATACAAAGTGGAGCTACACCATGCAGTGATTAAAGAGTATTCAATCAAATCAAATTCGATTGGATCGGATTTTGGAGGGGACAACTGGGAAGCCAGTGGAAATGTTTGGTGGGCCCTAGCCAACATTTTGCTTTCTTCAGTAATAAAACACACGCACACACACACACACACACACACACACACACACCTGCTGTCTCTCTCCCTGCTGTTGTACTCCTTAAAGATGTAGAAATTTAGAAAAGTGCATTTGTTGAAATGAATCCTCACTGACTTTAAGTTATTCCTTTATTAAAACGTCACTGTCATAAGTGAAAGCTCTCTCCTAAATCAACTGCACCATGCACGTGGCCTAACCCTGGTGGAGAGCAGGTGGAGAGAAAGCTTTGAAGGTTTTTTCTCTTAAAACAGCTACAAGTTTTTGGTCATAAATGGTGCTTTGAGAGCAGTAAGAGTGAACCAAAACAGTGAAGTTGTGGGCCAGGCCACTAAACAGTGAGTGGCTTCTTTGAATCTGAGTTCACGCTTGGACATACGAGTGTGATTTTTCCAATTTCTGTCTAACATGAGTTTGATGCTCGGTTTTCACTGAAGCAGAAAAATACTGTGTACGTGTTTTATACTGTCTTGAGATTTCGAAAATGAACAATTTGCATATTCATGGTCTAGAAGGAGCAGATTTGATTTAAAGATTTTGTATTGGATTTTTTTTTTTTTTTTGAGACAAGTTATTACATTTGAAGGGAATCTCTAAACAGTTATTTTCCTCCGGTGCCGCGTCTTTACCCTCCGGTTATGGCAATCTCGCTACATAAAGAATGAGCACACAAACTGAAATTAAAATCCAGTTTAATTAGTCAAGAAAAAACAACAGCTTGCGAGCAGAATGAGAACAAAACTAGAGTGGGCTCAAAGTCCCAATTGAGGCTTCGGAGTAGAGAGGCGGAGAGATGGAGCTGGTACTCCAGTTGCTGAACAGAGCCAAACAACATTTGCTAAAGTTTCCGTTTATTTTGGGGCTTCCTTCAAGCCAGCTGGGTGGGGTTCACCACAAAAGACACGTCAGTGACTGCCAGAGACAATCTGACAATCAGAGGGAGCTTTGTATTTTTCTTTGATGGATGACTTGGTTGATGCTATGTGTGGCCTGACTGGCTTCATTCCACCCATCTAGTGTTTCACATTTGGTGAAGCAGACTATGAATTATTTGCAAACACTAGTTCACTCTTTTTCTGTTCACAGTCCACACAGGCTCCTCTGGAAAACATCTTCTGATAGTTTCGTTACCCCATTTTCACTTCCCAGTTGATCTCAAGTCCATCTGATCAGAAATGTCAGCTTTAAGGGAAATAATCACACAGCTCTGCAATAAAGAGTTCAAAGCTGGGCTGCTGGAAATGCTTTCAATCTTTTTTCTTTTTTATCCTCGTATAGTTCAGTTTGAAACGAGAAGCTGATGAGGTGTGTGCCGCTGTGAGTTTCATAGTCCAGCTGGCTCACAGTGGTCCTTTTTTCTGATCTGCAAAGAGAGATGGAAATATAAAATATCTCAGGGTGCGGTTTGAGGGCTTCAATAAAAATAATATCAGCTTGATGTGTCCACTAATTGCAGTGTAATACCAAAAACGTTGTGTGTCTTGAAATGAATTGTGGTTTGTATTATGAATAGATGAGAGAAAATCATATTTTTCAGTTTTTAGAAAAACCTGCAAAATACTGGATTTATTTCATGCTCAACTTTCATAATGAAAATGAATATGACCCTTTTTGCATGCAAAGGAAAACACAACAGTGATTTTTTAATTAGCAGCAAGATTTTAAAGACTGAAGTGGGAACCAATGAGCACAGATCACAGGCCTGCACTACAAAGTGAGTTCAACATACCCCCGGTATCTTTCCGTTATCTGGATTCACTTACCCCAACATTTGCATTGAGGATAAGCAGACACACAATGCCGGCTATCAACTCATTAAGTGAACCCAGGGTTTCCCTTGCACATTCACTTGAACGAAGTGGTGTCGGCGGCATCTGGCAGAAGAGTAGCTGATTTATATTTTAAATTTCTATCTATCTAGCTAGCTATCTATCTATCTATCTATCTATCTATCTATCTATCTATCTATCTATCTATCTATCTATATATATATATATATATATATATGAGTGGTGTGCGGTCAGGGAGGTAG
>VUQK01017283.1:7037-32655 GCA_015106715.1 Bujurquina vittata
TTTGGAGGAAGCAGTATTTTTTCCTCTCATACAGTTTTTTTAAAAAAAAAAAGAATTTTTTTTTTTGTGATTTTTTTTTTTTTTTTTTTTTTTATATATATTTTTTTTTTTTTTTTTTTTTTTTTGGTGCTCTTGCTAATGTGCTTGGTTGGTGTTATTACTGCTCCCACAAACTTAAAGTCTCTGTGTTTAGAGGATTGCTGAGGTTTTCTCAAATTGGCAACAGATTGAACTGTATAGAATTAAGCTCTAATGAAACTCAACTTATTTTATGTCCAGTTATGTTAATGTCACGCAGTTCAAAAGAAAACAGAAAGTGACTCATTCAAACTGACTGCTAGTCTAAATATCCAGAAATCTTAATGCTTCAAAATCTCTCTTCAGCACAGCCCCGTTCCCTGGGTTAATCCTGACCCCTGACCTCCACGCTGTGATGTAACTTCCCTGCTGTTTGTTATTTTCCGTGATGTTATATCCTGTTTCTATATTTTCTTAGACCACAGGAAGCAGAGCCAGCTTTGTTGCATCCCCAGGGGCATTCTTCAGTCACAACCATCTCCAGACTCAGGCTTTGCCCGCGTCACATTTTCTCTCTTCCTACTCTGCCTCTCATTAATGCATACACTGTTACAGGCTGCACCCTCATTCCAGTAAAAGACATACATTCCCCAGCTGCTCTTAGAGTTACTCTGCAAACAGCTTTTATCAGTTGCAGCTCCGCGCAGTTTACAACCATGCCACTTTTTCACTGCTGATGAAAATTTGTATTCAGCAGGTGTTACTGAGTGGGAGGCTATTCTTTTTTATCATTAGCCATAATTTGTATGGAAAATTCACTTGGAAAAAAAAGAGACTAATGTAGGCAGCAGTTGACATTAGAGTGATGGAAATTTTTGAAGTTGCTTCATCTGTTCTCTTCCTTCTGCCCTCAGTATGAGGTTGACATGTAGTTCAGATTTTTCCCAGATACATGTGGCGGTCTGCACCAGTTATGACAGTGTAAACTGACCACGTTTAACTGAACAAGTTCTGGGAATCAGCCCATAAAAGTCAAAAACCGTGACACAATAAATCTTTGAAATTTGGGAGATTCCTCTTTCAAGTTCGTGTTCTAGTGCACCTCTGGCTGCTATTCTTAGATTGCTCCCGGGAAGTCCCATTTTGTCATCTTTTACTGCTTCCTCTGGAACCTGTGCTGTGAATTATCCCCTAGTGCAGAGCTCCTCTGTAAAGTCCTGAGAACATTCAGTTGATACAACCTGTAAGATAGAAATATGACCATAGAGTTTCAAACTGGTTTGTAAAAAAACCAGCCTCCACCCTCTTAAAAACTCATAGAGCTATGCAAGAGTGGCAAACTTAGTGACTGAGCTAAATGGGGTCTGTTTGGGATTTGAGAAAATGCAGTTGTATGAATCTTAGCAGCAGATCTCAGAAACATGATCACCACAATAACAGCAAGGCGTACATCTATTCTGCTTCCCCCTGTTGGGCCCTAGGAGTTACTCATCCAACCAATTAAGCAGGTCCAGTGATCCAGTTCCAGGCAGACAGAGGAGCTCCCACCAGGGCTACACAGATGGGGAGCCAAACAAATTAGACACGACCTCGGAGTACAAGGCAGAGGTCATTTTCTGTTGGACACAGAAGAGAAGAACGAGAGATTCTACACAGGCAGGCAACCAGACCTGATTCTCATAACCAAAATAGTTGAACTACATGAGATGTTGCTTATTTTACAGTTTCCCCAAGCCTTACACATTTGTATATCTAATGCTAAGAAACAAACCTGTATAAATAGCAATAACTAATTTTTTAGGACCTTTAACATGGCCGAAGATCTCTGCACTGCAGCTTCAGAGATTGAATTACATAACCTTTAAGCTGATTATAAAATTGACTTGAGGAAGTGTGTCATCTTGTGCATCTCACTGGTTCGCTCCTTTTTCTCCTGAATCAATAGACACGACAGTGTGTATGGTTGCCTGCTCATCCGCCTGCTATCAGGTCTGTTACCATGACAACCTAATGAAGACTAAGGAGGCCATTTAAAAGTATAACAGCTGAAAATAACGACTGTGGGCAGCTAACCAGCTAGCAGCAACAATCAGTGTGACAAGACTTAAAAGGGTTCTTTTTTTTTGTTTTTGGAGGGCTCTCTGGTGCTGTTGGATATTGCACACTGGTTAGAAATTTGAATTATTACTGCAGTTAGAGAAGATAAATTTGAAACATGTACACCAAGCCTTAATTACCCCCCTTAAACGAGTTGACTTGAGGTGATGAATAATTTGAATTGTACAGTTTTCCTGCTGGGACAGGAGACAGGTTTCCTAAGGCCCAGTAGGATGTAGGCAGAAACGGCAATCATCCATTCATCAGCATTTTCTTTCTTATTTTTAATCTCTATTTTTGGGTGTCCTTCTCTGGCTTACGTCCCCTCCTGTTCCTGCTGTCCATTGTTCTGGAGACTTAAGCTGCTACAGATGTTTCTAAAATAAACATGGGAAACTTTCTCTGTTTTTTTTTAACAATAACTGCATTTCTTTTTTTCTTTTTTTTTATAATTTTTTTTTTAGAGTGAACTGCATTTCTTTCTCATTCGCTTTCCAAAAAAAATTTAAAAAACAAAATGCTTGCTTTATTTTTGCATGTCTCAGTCCCTTGGAAATCTGATCAGTACATAAATTATTATTCAGGGTTGCATCCCAAACTGCTTTCTCTTGCAGATTTTGCATCTGCACTTGGATTTCCATTCAGATGTATGCTGCATATAAACAAAATAAAAGCATTGTAAATTAGGAATTATCAGCATTGTGCAAAGTAGTTCAGCAAATACAAGAAAGCATTCCAAATTAAGTGCTTCCTGCACTTACTGAAAACATTTTACAGCAGCTTTCTGTATTGTATACTGTTTTAAAATGTATTTCTACATTTAAAAACACTGAGTCCACGCGTTATACTGTATGTATGCAGTGTGGCGAGACAGGATCCTCTGCTATAGTCTGAGCAGATCAGAGCACAGCAGGAGTCAAAAAGACTTTTCTGGAATTTACATGGATAAATGGAGTTAAGTATCCTATGTATTCCCCTTGCAGTGCTTCAGTGGTGCTCCAGAGAGAGAAAGTTCAGCATGAACAGGTCAGAGGGGAGACTGTATTTGCCTCTATGGACCAATTTGTAATTTTATTTGTGAAGACCTGAAAGTGTATGTAAGGCAGTTCATTAAAAAAAACATTTAAAACATTAATCTTCTCTCATTCCAACATGAGGGGAAGAAGCAGCACCTTCCAGAGATTCTGTGTATCTTTTATGCTGTCCAATAGCTTGTTGGAGACAATGAGTCGATAAATGAAACAGTAAATACAGTGAGCTCATGTTAATCTGATGTAATTAGCCATTTCCAGACCCAAATGCTAATTCAGTACCCTTCATGTTGGGGCAACATGCACCAAGGTACCAGTGAAGTTTAATTGCAGTCCAATTTCTTCCAGCTCCAGTACATTGGTAATTGCACCTGTTTTCCAATCAATTATAGCCCCCAAGCATTCATGAAAAACAGCACATACAAGGCTGAGCAGAGTTAGACATTTAGCAGTAAGCTAACTAGTTTCTTTGCATCTAAAAAAAAAACCATGCAAGTTGATGCAAAACTAACTAGAAAAGGCATTTCCAGAAGAAAATGCACTGTGAATGCTGATAGCTGAAAGATTGGAGCTGTAACGTGATTTGCTAATAGAGCTTAAAAAGCTGAAAAATTTGAAATGCACAATAGCTGAAATTATGAGCAGGAGGGAAACAGAGCAGAACCAAGCTGAGTTTGAATCCTCAGTTTAACCGAATACCGGCTGAAAACAGCTGCCCAAAGCTGCCAGGAACTGCAGAAGTGCTGAAATCTGTGTGTGTGTGTGTGTGTATGTATGTGTGTATCCCTGTGTGAGTTGAATGAATGAATGAATGAATGAATTAAACTTTATTGATCCCTTGGGGAGGGGCCTGTATGGGAAATTAATGGGTTAGTGGGTTCAGAAAGTATTCTGACCCCTTTAAATTTTCACTCTTTGTTACATTGCAGCCATTTGCTAAAATTTAAAAAAGTTAATTTTATTTCTCATTAATCTACACTGAGCACCCCATCTTGACAGAAAAAAACAGAAACATAATTTTTTTTTCACATTTAATAAAAAAGAAAAACTGAAATATCACATGGTCATAAGTATTCAGACCCTTTGTTGTGACACTCATATTTAACTCATATGCTGTCCATTTCTTCTGAACCTCCTTGAGATGGTTCTACTCCTTCATTGGAGTCCAGATGTGTTTAATTAAACTGATTGGATTTGATTAGGAAAGACACACTTGTCTATACTGTATAAGACCTCACAGCTCACAGTGCACGTCAGAGCAAATGAGAATCATGAGGTCAAAGGAACTGCCCAAGGAGCTCAGAGACAGAATTGTGGCAAGGCACAAATCTGGCCAAGGTTTTCAAATCTGGCCCAGAAGAAAAAGTAATTGAATAGACCTGCTCTAAAAGATGTTCCATTTAGTGAACAAATTGACAGTGAAAGCTGACAGCCAAACAACTCCATAGATATGTGTCTGAAAAACAAAGAAAATAGCTAGCTATTTCTTGAACATTGCATGTAGTCGAACGTGTTAGTGTGAATGCAAGCATGCATTCAAATTTGATGAAACATGAGCTACAGCAATAGACAAAAAGAAATCTGGCATTAAGATGTTGCAGAATTAGATTTCTTGTTTATATCCCTTAAGGCATTATAAAAAGTGTAGTTAGAAAACTGCATGTCCCTATGTGGAACTGATTGCGATATAAAAATCTTATTGGGCTCTAGTGGCTGCTTCAAATAGAGGGTACATATACTGTAACGTTGGACAATTTTACATCTCACTTGTGATTACTGTTATTTGACTGTCTCTTCCCATTTTATTACCTTTCTGAATTTGTTTAGCAGTTAACCACAGTTGGTACTGCACCTCACATTTCTGCACCCCCACCATTATCCATACACCTACACACACAACACAGTGTATTTGATTGAGAGAATCGTGTATGTGTGCGTGTCTGTATTCACCCATGTGCATGTGTCTGCGGTGCATGCAGCCAGAAATCTCATCAATGGCTCTAAGATTTTGCTGAATGTTGCCATGGTAACTGCAGTGGAATTGCTTGGTAAGAGAGAGTTGATCATGTGTAGGTTGAAATAAAAATGAAGAGTATTGAAATTAGGGGAAAGCAAAGTGCAAGAGAAAGGTGTTGAGTTTATGAATCAAAAAGTAGAAAGATGAGTAGAAAGAAAACGATGTGTGGGAATTCATATCGTTAAAATAAAGGTAGTAAATATTTACAGAATAGGAGACATGCCTTTGTGTGTTTTCATCCTGCCCGGCGTCTCTTCTGCACTTCTGACTGCTTCAGTGTCCTTGTCTCTCTCCTATCACTGTCTCATAAATATATTCATACCGTTTGATATGATCGCAGTCTTGTGTTTTACAAGTATTTTGTCTACTGGGGAAGTGACCAGAAATGGTGACTGCAAGTGAGCGAGTTAAGTGGTTGGACTGTAAAATTCAGAATGTTAATCCAAGCCATAGACAACCAGATGCACCGACTTTTTTTCAGTCTAATTCACTATCTGCTCAATTTGAATGATGGTCTGTTTGCTGTTTAAATGGTTCTGCAGCTGGCTTCTCCCTCTCCCTACAACAACTTAAATGTGTCAACTGACAAATTTGCCAGGAAAAAAGTCAATTTTATAAGCAGCAGCTAATCTCAAAAGCAATATTTAACAGTGAAAGTGTCCTTCTGCACTCACTTGAACGTTTTGTGCCTGCATGGCGTCTCTCCAAGTGCTCCAGTTTCCTAAACAGTCCAAACACATACAGAGTATAAAGGTCTGTGCTTGAGTGCTAGTGTCTGGATGGACACTATGTCCAGCAGGCACCTCGCTTCTTACAAGCTTACAAGAACCTCATACAGGCACTTCTGCATGTAAAGAAATCTCAAATTGGACCACCTATTAATCTAACCTCACCTAACCCAAGAGTATAGTATATATTATGAGGACTTAGCACCCCTAGCCTGAAATGCAAGACAGCAGCTTTTCCATTATCTGGCATTCTGCAGGGCACACTGAAGCATGCGACAGCCTTGAGAGGCACCGACACGTGTCCTGTCACTCAACAGTGCCTACTCATTTTAATGCTGCTACAGTACATATGCATGCTCTCTTTCACTTTCAATACATACACAGAGATATGTCCGTCTTAATTTCTAGCCTTATTTTCGATTCACCCGGTGTCCAAAGTATCACTTTTACCCACCAGCTCCACCAGGCTCTTAGATCACAGTTTCACCGTCCTGTTGTGTATTTTTAACAAAGAATCGCTTTTCAATAAAACTGTTAATCTATCAATGGTATTGTGAGGAGAAGTAACCAGCTTGGGGCTTTCTCTCTCCTGTAGGAACGTTTTGATCATAAAAGCCTAAATTTGGTGGCCTTTGGCACATTCTCTAGTCTCCATCCCCTAATATACACAGATACAAATTAATGTGTATTTTAAAGAGTTTACCTATCTGATTGTAAATGTGCAAAGAATATATATCCAATCAAAGCACCACAAAAACTAGAATTTCCAGTGGTCCAAAAAATCTTGCAGAACGAACCACACACACACACACACACACACACAGGCTCCAGCTGAAAACTTATGTCATCGTCAAGTGGGTTGCCAGCAGCATCCTCGGTTAGCTAAGCATGTCATCAGGACTGACAGAGGGTTTCATGGCTGCTGTGGTGTGTGGTATGTGGGAGCATATATATACAGACTGGAAATAGAGTGTATAATAACCGGTGACAGGGCACAGTGGGTCACTAATTACAGATTTGTAAGTGTGTGTGTTTGTGTATGTACGCAGGCTGGTGTTAGAGCAGTGGACAGGGTCACGGCTGTGGATTCCATTAGCTGAAGTGCTTGGCGACAGACTCTGGTGTAATCACTCCGAAGGGCAGTTGCTGAAGCAGCACCTTAAACTCCTGGTCAGTGTGGTAATTGGCATTAGGTCGGAGTTTTTGAAACTGTCCAACCACACCTTCAATTGTGCAGCTTCACCTACTTCAGAGAATGAAGAAGAAAAGCGCACACATGTCCGTCATTTTCCATCCATCCATCTTCTTCCACTTATACAATTCGGGGAGGGGGAGCAGTTTTATAGGGTGAGAGGCAGGCTACAGCCTGGACAGGTCACCAATCTGTCACACAGCCAAGCCAACACTCATTTTCTTTCATTTAATTTTAAAGGCCTTGAAATTCTTTCTTTTCTACTTTGTGAATCATCTAGTAAAATGAGACTCAAATGAAAATGCCATATTGAAGCACTGACAAAAACACCTGAAAGTAAGCACTGCCTAACTTTTGTTTCCGAATAATGTCAAAAATTATATCAAAGGATTTGGTGTAGAGACAAGGACCTTAATGCTTCTTCTTCTATAGTAGCTTTGCAGCCACCTTTGGGTGCATTAGCAGCACGGTTCTGTGGCTATCACTTTTTTTCACAATGCTACAGTCGCACTAGAGTGGTGGAAATTGCAGCATAGCCAAATTTATTATGACTGTGTGCAATAAGCTTGCTATCGTGTTTCCTTTGAAAAAGGGCAAGAGGTCTGCAACCACTTGCAGTCTGCTGCTAATGTCAAAGCAACTTTGTTGCATTAAAATGGGAACAAAACTGCAATAAGACAGTCGATCAGTTTGCAGTTGAATGAGGTCAAGTTGGCAATTACATGCAATCTGTTGTGAGCTGACAGAGATTCACAGATTACAAATTACAGTATGACAGTTTTGCTGAAATGTGAATACATAACTACATAAAGGATACAGCCTCTGTAATTCTCACAGTAACACAAAAAACTCTGACCTCATGCAAGATTTTTCACTTCAAGTTCACTTCCTGATTAAATAAAGGTAAAAGAAAAAAAAATCACATAATAGTAATATCACACAAGTACTGTGGCACAGTTCATTCATGTTGTGGTAATGTCTGAATGGAGCTGTGACTAACATTAACACAAAGTGATGTGTGTCTGAGTGACAACAGAATGCCATCACTTCAGCAGATTGACGAAGCCAGCAGTGTTGTGTTTTCCATGTTTGTAAAGCGCTTTAGTGACGTCATTTGATAACAATTTGTCTAATGCTTTAATTTATATTGGAAAACTAATGATATTTCCATAAGCCTAGCATAGTAAACATGTCAGCCTTTCACCTTAAGAACTGAACTCAAAGTACAGCGATTTTTAGAGCTGTGAGAAAGAAAAAAAAATTGTGATGTCTGACCATGTTGAAAATGCAATGTTTATATTGGCCACTCTCAAGGAAAAAGTCCAGCTGTAACATCATGAGGCAAGACATGATAATTGTTTAGATATGGGGACAGCCCCTCCCTGTAGACCTTTGTAGTGCTGCATTTGGTTGCTCACTTGAAAGCAACAGGAACAGCTCGGTCACAAGCAAAAAGGAGAGAAGTTCAAACCCTGCATACGTTCACCCCTGCAAATGGCTGAAAAGTTGGTGGGTGAGCATGTTTCTGTAGCTTTTTGACCATTCAGTCCTCTTTGACTTCTGTCAGCATTCATACTTTAGGATTATAGTGTGCATCCCATATGCACAGCCGCTATCTCCCTATCCCATATTTTCAGTATGCTGCTGTTTAAATGTTGAGCCGTTTGTCATCGTACCCTGTGTGCGTCTGCATTAACAGAAGTCTGTAATAAAAAGTAAACAAAGGAAAATGTCAAAATGTAATCATTCACATGCTACTCAAGTAGTTGATTGTGATTCTGCAGCACCCAGGCATCGGGGCCCTTTTCATCACCGTGTTTACTGAAGAGAAGTGGGAGCTGTTCTGCAGCGCCTGCCTGGTTATTGTACCGTGATTTAGAGTCTGGCTGGAGCTCAGATAATCCAGCACTCATTTAACTTATCACTTCTCAAATGTCCTTGCTTACATTTTGGACATTTTTCCTTGGCTGAACCTTGATATGGCTTGAACATGTTGGTGGATTGGACTGCCAGGTAGTCGCCTTCTCTTTCTTCTTCTCATTATCTCTGAGATTGTGGTATTCAGCTAAGTATAGTATAAGCATATATGCTCATAATGATGTAAAGAAAAGGCTTTCTGCAGTTGTTTTACTTACCTGTGGTTTCCTACAACATACTTTTATTCATGGTATTTCGGAGGACACAAGTGACTCATTTCCTTTTTAGAGTGCAGGCCAAGGCAGGGATAACAGCACATTGCACAGAGCAAAATATATACTGTACACAAATGTGCACAGCCTCAACAGATCAATTCCAAGCATATGTTGTCATCGTATCTTGGTTCTTCTAATAATGTTTTGATTGCACCGATACTGAAATATGGGCATGTGCATATATTGTACACTCACATATACATTGACAGTGTAGTTAGTGTAATGAGAGCACAATCTCTGAGATTAGGAGCAAGTGCTTCCTGTTTGTGTCACGAAAAGGGCAGATAAAAAGAAAGAACTCTTAACTCTACTGCTGCAACTCTAATTATTTCCATGTCTTACTGGCACACCAGTACAGTACTTAAGAGAATAAATAAGGGGAGAAATAAATATGCAAATAAAAACAGGCGGTACAAAAGAAGGTGTAAAGCAGTGTTATATAACAATGCCTTCTTTGGGAAAGGGCATTTTAAAAAGAACGTAACAGTGTGCTGAGGTGTCTGAATGAGCTTAAGAAGGCATTTTGATTTTATGTACAAATCAAAAAACAGAGGAATAGTGGGTCTAGTCAAATAAAATAACGTAAATACACAAATGACCGTCTGCTCCTTGAGATGCCTTATGATTTTAATATCCATCATCCTGTAATGTCTCAGCTAAAAGTAAGCGGTCGCTCAACAAGACATCTGACAAACAACTTTTATGAGCGCTGTCTTAATGTAATACAGTGTTCCATTTATTCTATGCACAAAGTTAATGAATCACCATTGTCCCTATTTTAAGTAAATGTTCTCACTTTGCATTAACATTTTAACTGCAGACGGGCATCATAAAGCTTTATCCTCTTCATAAAGGTCTGTACCGCAAACACTAATACAACCAGTTCCAGGAAGGCAATAAAGAAATTGTTTCTCTAAAGAGGTTATGAATCGGAATGATGTTTGTTGAGCAGATCAGTCTTCAAATCATTTGACTGCACCACCTTTTCCTTCTGGTGCATCTAAGCCCAGTTGAGTGCGTTTGTAGAGATTTTATGGAGTAATTAAACCCATGATGTACTTTTGGTGCTGTGAACACACAGAGCTATTTTCCATGGAAAGCGCCATTAGTTTTGAAAAAAGGAGTGATCTGAGGGGTTTGCTTACATTGCTACTTCATATCAGGCAAAGCAGCTAGCACCTTTGTGGTGTCCAAATGCTGACCTCCCACCTCAGAATTTAACAGGTTTTTGTTTTGTAAAAACACGCGTGATTTTACCAGTTAATGACACAGTACCAACTGATCTCAGAGTTTCTTATATATGGACATTTTTGATTTGTGGAATTTGAGCTATTAAAATTACTTTTAAGTGGAAAATTTGTATTTGATCCTCATCCTTGAAAAACCTTCTTTCACAGTAATAGATATTTGTCCTCCATAGAGATCCAACATGGCTCACAGAACTACAACATAAAGCTGGGATAGTTGTAGTGGTAACACTGGAAGCACTAAAAAATGAAAAATTACTTGCATGCCAGTGGAAACCACAGTACACTGTTTTTATTCATGTTTGTCACATTCTAAATCAATCCCATTGTCTTCTCTGTCTCCCAGCTGTGAGCTAAGTGACTGACAGGACTGACAGACATGGGGAAACAGAACAGCAAGCTCCGTCCTGAGGTGATGCAGGACCTGCTGGAGAGCACTGACTTCACCGAGCATGAGATCCAGGAGTGGTACAAGGGCTTCCTCAGGGACTGCCCCAGCGGGAACCTCTCCATGGAGGAGTTCAAAAAGATCTACGGTAACTTCTTCCCCTACGGAGACGCGTCTAAGTTTGCCGAGCACGTCTTTCGCACGTTTGATGCTAACGGTGATGGGACAATAGATTTTCGGGAGTTTATCATCGCTTTGAGTGTGACGTCACGCGGCAAGCTGGAGCAGAAGCTGAAATGGGCCTTCAGTATGTACGACCTGGACGGGAACGGGTACATCAGTAAAGCTGAGATGCTGGAGATCGTGCAGGTGAGTGTTCTGTGGATATTACAGATAATGGTCTTCACTACCAGGAAGAACATCTCACATCACATCCTCAAGGTGGCGTAGTTAACGTTAACTATAGCATTACTTAACATTGCTGCCACTGAATCCATTACACACTCTTCATGAGGCTAGAAAAACTGTGGTGGCATTTTAAAAACAGGACCCACAGCTTGGCTTCAGGGTGAAAGGAAGTTCATACAGACACAGAGCTGGACGTGCCTCCACATTCACATGATTTCTGAGAGATATACGTCATTCAACATTCAGGGCCTTATTTACTGCCAACATTAAAATGTCAGTGTATTTAAAAGGTGCATTTGGATTGATAGGAAACATTCATTGTCCTGCCAAGTAAAATCAGTTTTGGAAACAGTCAGAGATTCATTAGCTCAACTCCATCTTAAATGTGGCTTTCAGCCCTATCATGAAAGAAAAAGAGCAGATTTTCCATCTGCTACACACCTTTTACAGGAACAAATGCAACTCTGGCTTAGTCTAATCCACTCGGGCTAAATCACCTACTGTATCCTGTTAGCTTGCAGGTTCTTTTATTTCTTGCCTTGTCACGTTTGCATGTTTTACCAAAATAGGCTTAAGCACATTTTTTGCAAGTCCTCGGTTTGAGCAGACGAGGAACAACAACTGTGTTAAAAGCCCTGCTTTTTCATTTATTAAGATAATGAAGGCAGGCTTAAAAGCTCAGCACACTAAGAGACTTTCAAACATTCAAGAAAGAAGAAAAGAAATACATACACTATTCAAATTCTGCACATTTTTTCTTTTTGACAAGTTAGAATACATTTTTTTCTGCTTTCTGTGGAGCCAGGTACAGCTCACCTTTAAGAACGAAAAGCAGGATAAAAGCCGAGTGTGGGTGACATTTCCTGCAAAAGCCTTTCGTGTAAACAGACTATTTCATGTACACACACAAACTCAGTTTATATTTGACTTCCTTCACATTTACGTACTTTCTAGTTTCTCCTGCTGTAGTTCCACTTAAACTACTCTCGTCAAATCTTCAGCGTACGAGCCATTTTCAAAACAGTCCATTTGTGTGATGCATGCTCATAATGAGGGGAAGGCGGGATGGAGATGAAACAGGAAGCGATGAGAAGACGCAATTATTTTTACAGATTAAGCCAAAAGGAATGCAGCGTGTAAGTGCGTGTGCGTGTGAGTACACAACTGTGTCTGTTACTATGAGTATATACGGCTGAGGAGGAGGTGACTAATAGGAATTAAGCAGTGATATACTGGTGGATAATTGTAACCAAATAAAAACTGAAAGATGCTAAAATGGTCTGAATAGTGTTTAATGTGTTTGGGGTGGTCGCTGCGAGTCATCCCCTATTACAGGCTGTAGATTAACCCTTAGTTCTTCTAAAAAAATATCAGTTTTAGCAGGTTTTAACAATAAGTGCTTTGAAAATTATTGGTTTTATTTTGACCAAATCATGGAGCTTTGATTTGGGTTTAAAGTTTACATTCTCAGCACAATCTGCATCACTGTTTAGACCACAGCTGAGTCAGGCTGTCATTTCACCTGTCGTTGCTTCAAGGCTAAATTAGTCTCATTACTTTAAGACCACAATGATTCCGAATGCACTCTGACACTTATTTCTGCAGACTGACGCCATAAACCGTCTGTCCACTTTCCATTAAAAGGTGGCACTCTGCACAAGGGCAAAAGAACAGAAAGCAATGACTCAGATGTTCACGTCTATTTAGCTGAAGTGAGTTAGATATAAGAATGTCATGCGTGTGTGTATGTGCAAGTATGCTGCATGTAGGTAACGCTTTGCTAAATTGCATGTTTATGAAGACCCCAGTGTCATCTTAATTTCTCTGGTCTATGCTCATGTTTGGCTGGTGGACTATGGTTCAAAGCAGAGAAAAGCCTGGCTTTAATTCAGTTTTATTTTATTTATAGCACCAATTCACAACAGTCACTTTAAGGTGCTTTATATTGTATATACAATAATACAGAGAAAACTCCAACAATTAGACGGCCCCTTATGAGCAAGTGCTTAGTGACAGTGGGAAGGAAAACCTCTGGCAGAACCAGGCTCAGCCATCTGCCATGACTGGTTGGGGGTGAGGTGAATAAGTAATGATTAAATGCAGACTGGGATATAAACAGAGAGAGAGAGTGAAAAGAGGTGAGTGAAGAAGAAGCCCTCAGTACAACAAGCCCCCCCCCCCTGCAGCCTAGGCCTACTGCAGCATAACTAAAGGAGGGTTCAATGGAAAAGGGGCCTGAAAGCTGAAGGCTCTGCCTCCCATTCTACTTCTAAAAGCGTGGCTTTATTTTATTTTTTTTTTAAGTTTTTCAGATAGACCTTTAAAAGGAATTGCTAAAGTTAAAAAGAATCCTGAGGACAGAGTTTTGAATCTGACTACAGTCTGCAGATCAGTGTGATCACAGTTACACACTGCTTCCAGAAGAATCAGAGGGCAGATCTGACAGGTGAATCATAAAGGTGAATGCAACCATTTCCTGAAGATGCTGACAGGTTAAAAATAGTAGCTCTGCTGTCTTCCTCTGACCTTATCGCTCCAAATGTCCGCTGGCTTTTCTGATTCCCTGATATGCCCTTGCAGCACCACCATAACGCTCACCTAAATTGCTGCGCGAGTGGAATGTCCTGGTATTTTGGGAATTTTATTATATACATTAATGACTTGCAATCATCCAATTGGTCCACTGACTGAGTCGAGCACCATTATCAAGTTTTAAATACTATACTTTACCAAATACCTCCAAACTTGTGTCAGTCTCTCACATATCCAAATGTTAGCATACTAAGACTGAGTAAACGTGCTAAACGCTTCATGCTAAACATCATCCTAACAGAGCCAGGACATTGTCTAAGGAATAGAAACAATCCTCAAAGCTAGAGAACTTTTTATGCACTTGAGTACAGTAAACACTTCTGTGTTTAACTTTTACTTCTAGCTCACACTAGTGCAACAATCACATGAGCTCTTCTTACTGTCTTTTCAAAGTAGTTCATATTCTCCTTTTACATTCCTGTGAGAGAATAATCTTACATATCATCTTGTGTGACTTGCCAGTGCTTCACACTGAGTCATTCTTCCCATTGTAGTCTTCATCATTTCTGTGCATGCTCACCTCTATTTGCAATAGTGACTGGGAGCTCGGGCTTTTTCCAGTTAATGCTCTCTCCTGCAGAGAGTGTGTAAATTCTGGTAATGCTCATAATTAGCTTTGTTGTGGGAGTAATTGGGTAGATCACAGCAAGCCTGGTTCATCCTTTTCAGAGAATGACAAAATCTGAACAGTCGATCTCTAACCTCTGTCTACTGTTCATCTGAAATGCGGTGCCTTTAGCAGAGCGGACAGGCGCACAGGGAAGTTCACTGTCTCAACTGGCGAAAAAAAAAAGATGGCAGAGAGTATTCGTACTAGTAATTTAGGGGATTGAACAGAATAGCAGGGTGCATTAATAGATCGCTGCTCAGGCGGATAAAGTCACCGTGGGAAGCATATTCAACTATGGTGTGCGGGTGAGGTGAGAGACTTTGTGTTTTGTTTGTGTACTTACTACAGAACAACTCAAACGGTGCCCAGCTGGCTCCGCAAATACATCTCACCATGTTGAAGCCCTCCCTCACTCTTTGCATTTCTTCCTCTGTCAGTGGTGCTTTTCCACGTCGATCTCTTTCTGAGGGGACGGAAAAACCAAGGTCCCGATGTGATCCTGATTTCTTTCTCCCACACAATTATAAGGTTATAAGGTTTTAGTCCAGAGCATTGGCTTGGTAGCTTGGAGTGCTGCTTCTCTCTATTTGCCCTCACACAACTGTGACTCTGTTTCTGGCTTCACGGGAGACAATATTGTGTACTTGATCAGCAGTTATGAAAAAGCCGTCCTTTTCCCTGTGACATTCAGGTTGTAGACTACTTAGCTGGCTGAAGCTCGACTCTAAATGGGAAAAACCCATACAGGCGTACAGATCAATTATGAGAAGACTGTTAGCAGAAAAAAAAATATCCAGGAGATATAACAAGAATCCAAAGTGAGAGTGGGAAGTGAGAGTTGAGATGGAGACAGACAATTACTGTAGGGAGGATACAGCATTTGGCAGAGTGTCATATGTGAAGAGAAAACCACAGAAAGACTCGACTAATCAAGGCAAAGATTATTGTCTTTGGAAGCAGGGAAAGAAAGGAGGAGCTGGCTTTAGTTTTGGTTTAGGAAACTTACAGTATAGCCTCAAAATTATATCACAATTTTTCAAAACAAAATTCGGTAATAGTAATTCTGATTATAGGGAAAAAATACTTAACAATGTTTTATTGATGCAGCATTTATAAGTGTAAATAAATCTATGCCCTTTTCCATCCTCCTTTCCCAATGCATTACTGTCACTGATGGCACACTTCCTAATTTGAAATGTGAACCTACTTAAACAATGCATGAGTGCGTTCCAAAGGAGGCACAATATAATGTTGAAGACAGGAAATCAGTATTTATTGATCCAGTGTGTCAAATGCAGCAGTAAGATCAAGTAGTTCAAATAAGGCTGAAACCTAAAACCTTATAAAAGTGCTGATTTGGTGCTATGATGTGGTTCAAATCCAGGCTGCAGAATCTTGTTGGTGCCATTCAAAAGTAAATAAGATTTCACTTGTTGGATGATGACTTCCATCAGAGCTTTAAAAAAAAAAGGGTGGGGTAGAGATTGCTCTAAAGTTCAACAGGTCGTTTGGGTTAAGATTCAGGAGGAAGCACAGTTGCATGTTTAAAATATGCCAGGACAGAACCAGTGACTAAACACAAATTTGTAATTGCTAAAGGGCCCAATAACACTCAAGTTCTCATTGTCAGTCTTCGCACAATAGAGCTCCAAAGCAGAACAAGGATTACCAAACCCCACTTACAGTAACACACGTATTGCTGGCACCATGAGATACGGGACTTGATCTTCTGAATGATATCCTCATTATTGAACTGGTCAGCGAGACAAGAAGGGCCAAGGCTTGCTGGTTAGCAGGGACTAAACCTTTAAAATAACAAGTAGGGGATTGTCCACTAGAAAACTGACAGTGGATAGTCATCACTTCACTGCTTACCGGCTGCTTGTAATTTGGGGATTTAGAAATGTGAGCTTAATCTATTGTGTGTTGCTCTGCTGGATTTGAGAAGTAGCTAAATCCCTGACATGCAATAACTAGAAAACTTTACTCACAGCACTTTGAAGGATGTCAATTAATAACAGGCCCAGCTCCAAAGTGAAATGAAGTCTCTCACATTAACTGTGGCTGCTCCTTGTCATCAAGCTCCACTGTGACCTGGAAACTGAGATGCCCTGTCACTCTGTAATAGGCGGCAAACCCAGCACCTATATAAAGCTCTCGTTGCACTGTGATCACAATCAGCCCTCTTCTGTTCACATGTCAGCTCCCATTCCCCTCAAAACCGCCTCCTTATTAGAGACAGATAGAGTGGGCTGTGATTTCACTGTTTACTGCCAAACAGCCTGCAATGCAACAGAAAGCAGAGGAGACACAACACTGATAAATAGAGTGCGTGTTTGTCTCCAAGCCTCCCTACCTAAAGCACAAATATGCAGTCGAAGAGCGGTGAAGCGGTGCAACAAGCTGGCATATTGGAATCAGTTCTGAACAGGTGGACTTACTGTAGAAATATGTTAACTGAACAGCGTGTTTATCAGAATAAATGTCCCTAATATCAATACACTAAATATCACAGGGGACTCTTTACATAATCTGTGTGCAGAATATCTCGCACACAACTGTGCGAGCCTTCCGGGATCCACTCAGGTTTTGTGCTGTCTCCTTGAGAGTGATTCCAAACGGTGATTTCTGTTAACTCTTGTCAAGGCACACTACGACAGGGCAAAGTGAGGACCTTGTTGGTTTTGGTCTGGATGGATCTTGAGTATAATAAGCAGAGGAAAAGCAGCAGAGCTTTTGAAGGCTGAAAAGAAAGGAACCGCTAACATTTCCTAAGAATTCAGCTTTAGAAAGAAAAACGATAAAACAATAAGGAGCCAGTGTGATTACCTGCAGCCTGATAACGTGTGTTTGTGTATTCTGATATCTAATCACAGTGTTTCTGAGGTGATGTTAGGGGAATTTTCCAGTAATACCCTTTACTGGCTTCACTCAGTGATGATGAGACTGATCCACATTAAACAAATTGGTTTGTCTACCTAATACACACACTGTATGACAGACTGCAGCATAAAGCAGACAGTCGTCATAAAAAGAGACTAAAGATGTATAATATAGTCAATAGTAGGAGAGTGTACACTTAGTCACATAACATATCACATAATCTGAGATGCATGCAGGCAGAAGTAGACTAGAAGTTTCATTAGAATTACTCTGACAATGAAAAGCCAATACAAAAATAATAGCCAGAGTCACGCCTGTCAGCTACGAGTTTCAAATATCTGTGAAATTCTGCTGAGCTGTGACCTCTCTAAAGGCAGATATTCTCAGCTGACCTCCCTGTGCGTCTCTCTGCAGGCAATATATAAGATGGTGTCCTCAGTGATGAAGATGCCTGAAGATGAGTCGACGCCTGAAAAGAGGACAGAGAAGATCTTCAGGCAGATGGACACCAACAGAGACGGTAGGCTGGCCTCATCAGGAAGTACTCTCCCAGTAGATGAAATGATCCACGCATCACACATACTGTAGGAGTGACTCTCGTTTTGGCAAAGTACACAAAGTCTGTTTTATTGTATTGCCTGTGAATGGCTCTCTTTCACTGATAATTGCTTTTAAACGTTTATCATTCTGGATGAAAAGTTAACTCCCTGTTCCATATTAAGTCTAAATATTACTGTGCAGGTTTTACCTTCTGATCACAACATAAACCAAATGTTGGTCATCTGACTTGAAATGAAAAGGCTTTTAAATTTCCTCATGCTAAAAAAGTTTGATTCCATGAAAGGAGGAGAAACAAGCACACGGGTTGTAACTACTACCTTGTTAGCTGCCATAGTAGTCTTCTTTTACACAATGCTCCAGCCTGAAGAAGCCATTCACTGCCAGCTCACAACTGATCTGACTGCACACAACACACTTGAGTTTGACACAGATAGACTACGGACATTCATGCAGCTCTCTGATACAACACTGATGCTCTTTGTCATGATCCCTCGGTAGAGGAGAGACACAAATAAGATGGGAGAAAGAGAGAGATGGATGATGACGAATTTACGAGTATGGGGGTGAGGTGGGGCAGTGGGTTGGAGGAGAAATTGGAAGAGAGGAATAGAGAGAAAAGTGACAGCAGAACAAAGACAGCAAGATAAAGTGAGAGCAACAGAGCGTACTGAGCAAAACATGGAAGGGTCGTTTACTTCTTTTAATGAGAATCACAAGTAGAAAGCAACTCACTCGTGGGGAGACCGCTTCAGTCTCTGTTAAATGGTCAGAGGAAAGAAGACCTGTCTCAACACTGCCACCTTTTGGTGATAAGTGGGACATCATCACTGTTTCAGGCTGTGAAGCCTCTAAACTAAAGCTTTTGCCAAAGAATCTTAAGAAATTCACCCTATAATTGTTATAATCTTGATAAAAACTTTATTGGACTTAACACAGTCACACATCCCAGTTATCGCTAACCCCTAGATTTCAGGCAAACCGGTATTTTTCCCATTTAAGGATTTTTCTTTCGCCAGTGAGTTGCAGGAACTTGAAATGCGGTGTTTTAGCTCGAGCTGCCCTGATATCGAAACTTTTTTCTTCATCTTTAGCACTCTCCCTCAACTTTCTGCTGTGCACCTAAATATTAAATATAAAAAGCTCATTTCTGTTCCTGGTGTTTTTCAGGTAAACTGTCTCTGGAGGAGTTCATCAAAGGAGCAAAGAGCGACCCCTCCATCGTGCGCTTGTTGCAGTGCGACCCCAGCAGTGCTGGACAGTTCTAAACCTGAGGCATCAACACCAACTGTAAGGCTCCCATTAAAGTTCACTTCTGTCTCTAACTTTGTCTCTGAGGTAAATTAAGTTAAACTTCAAAGTGTCAAAAAAAATACCACCAATCCAACAACGTGTGCTCGGTTTAGAGTCGTGCTGGGCGTTCTGAAAGTGCTGCTGCGTAGTTGTGGAGGGTTGAGGTTCAGCCTCAGGAACAAACGCACTTCTCCTACGAGCGATTGTGCCTCGCAGGCAGAGAAAGACGTCTGCTGGAGGGAATCTATTCTGAGGCTGTTTGCGCGGTGTAGGATGTGGGATGGGTCATCCACAGTGTCACTGGCTTTGTGGCTGTATGTAATTCATGGACTGATATGAGAGACTTTGTAGGAGGTGGCCTGGCATTTTGGAAAAGGTGCTGGTTCTCAGAAGCTTCTTCTTTTTAAAGCCCGCATGCGTAGGATAGCTACGACCGTTTCTGACATTTTTGCAAGCACCTTTTTTAGCGTTTAAGCTCTTTTTTTTTTCCTGTCTTGATGGTTCTGAGTTTTCAGTATGAGCCGCAGCACTGCTAGATAAACCTGGTCTGTGTCAGTTGTACCTTCAAGAGCTGAGAATCAGATAATGCGGACAGGAGGTCTGTGAGTCAACAAATCAGTTATAACAGCAATCTGGCAGCAGTTTGTCACAAGATGAGGTTGTGGTTTGTTGAAATCAGTGGAGAAAGAGGCAAAGAGAAGCTGTTCTCAGTGTTTGTGTATAGCATCCGCAAGAATCATTGTCGGGTCATCGTCACCTCTGTGCTCTTCCCTGTAGCTGACAGCTGCTGCTGATGATAATGATTTTTGGACAGTCCTTCCCCACTGAGCTGCTGTGGAGAATCTTTTATGCTAAAAGCAGTAATTCTTTTAATCAAATGTGTATACATCCCATGAGATCATTGTTATATTTTGTGCACATACACGGTCCCATCTTTAGCTCCGAATAGATGTGGACACGCTGTTATTTCATCGTTCCATAATAACAGAGTCTTTTTCATCGCAAAATCACAGTTTGCACCTCAGGTTATTAGACAGGGCAATTAGGACGACATCAAAAAGAAAGAAAGTGCTGTTAGACTCAGCGGTAAAGTGGTGAAAAAGAAATGTGTTAGTCTGGAGTCGTGAACAGAAGAAAAACTACTGAAGGAATAAAGTAACAGAGGATCAGTCCTGGAGATGAGAGGGAAAGGCGCTGGCTGGGGTAAAAATTCAGACTGCGAATGAGAGGCAGAAAGCAGGCTATTACACAGCTACCAGCAATAATAAGAGGCCCAATAAATGCAGAGACAATACATTTTTAGCTGTCAGATTTTTCAATGGCAGATTGTATGCGTTAATATAGGCTGGTGTGTTTGCGAGAAAAATATATAATGAGAAATGTGAGCTCTTTAAAAAAAAAAATCATCTGTTTTGTCACCAGTGTTAAGTTCCTTCTCATCAGATGTCTCTGCTCCACGTCACCTTATGAGTAAAACACGAGGAAACATGGTCAGAAGCATCTGTGAGGTCCCCACAGTACTCCTTTCTGAATAACAGTTTATGTGTGGAAGAACGCACATGCTGCTGTTGTTGTGGTTTTTTGTGCAGGCATATCATTTATACACCCGGCCTCTGAACTCCTGTGCTGTTGCTAGTTAATAGCGTTTCAGGTTCAGCACCATACAAAACACCACGCCATCTGTGGCAGTGCATTACAACTGGAATGGACCAACAAATCAACCAGTCAGCTCTCTATACTGCCCATGAATGCTGTAATTTAGCACAAAGCGTACTGTGACCGAGTACAGCCTGTAGTTGTAGCCCACTGTGGGCAAGTCTGCAAATGAGTTAGCAGAAGCCCCTCATTTTCTAACATTTTTTCTAACCAGTTTGTGACTGTTGCTCTTCATTTGTATCTCCACAGTGCTTCTTTGGGGTGACTATAAATGCCCGCAACTCTCCACTATGGAGCAGACTGATGATGAAGATTGACAGGATGATGATGATGATGAAGAAGACAGGCCTTCAATGTGCACTGAGGACTTTCACACAGGAGATGGCCACAGGAGCCACATTCTCCAGTCCACCCCCACCCCAAGCTGTTTATCTAAAACCCTCCATACTCCAACTATACTCCAACCATGTCCCATAAGGTTATTAAACCCCACTGATTGTAATTGAATTCCTCAGTTCTCCTATAGGCATGTCCAAGTTTAAAGAAGGTTTACAGTAGGTTGTATATACACAGTATAAACTGGAGTCTCTGTATCAGTGTCTTTGCTTGGCTCTCTGTACCCTCTGAGGCTCCGGCCAGGGCCACACAGAGCCTCACTCTAATATGTATAATAGACGGAGTGTGCACAAGACCGCGAGAGAGATGATGGTGTTGAGTACTGTAGGCAAGATCATTTTATCAGCAGAGGGGACCTGTGAAGTTTGTCCTTCACTCAGAACGAGTACCACTTTTCCTCTTTTCTACTGTGAGAATGTGTACGTGTGTTTGTGTATTTTATTTTATTTTTTTGCAGACTTGATAGATTTTGTTTCACATTTTGTGCTGGGGCAACAGGAACATGTGATATTACGCTACTATGCATAAGCACCCTGATTGGTAGTTTTCATTTTGTGAAGTCTCACTGATGTAATGAAGGATAAAAGCATCCCTCCATCCATCCGTCATCTGTTTTCACATCAGCAGCAGCAACGGTGAGGCTGTTGCGGCGCTTTAGCTTAAGGCAAGAATAGAAAAGTAGTCTTTACAAGTATTTGAGTACCGTGTAGATATTTTTAAAGTGCACCTACATTTGTATAGCAAACCCACGTAGTCCAGAAAGCTCAGTGCTGAACAAACAATGTGAAATAATAATAAAAAAAATTTTGTTTATTTAAGCTGTTGCGAGATATCAAGCATGCAAACCTCTTTTTTTTTTTTTACTTCTACTGCGTGAAGAACAAACTTTTCTTCACTTTTCTGTGTTTTTTTAAAGGCAGCATGTTGATTAAGTTGTCGGGTACGGGGTGCATAGACTAACAACACATATGCATGTGACTTATGCGCATGTGTGTGTTTTTAATGTGTGTTTATGGATGTCAAACAGACGGTAGCGTCATTCGGCTCTGTGCTCGCTTCTGTGTTGTCAGTGCTCCGTGTTATTGGCAGAGTGCGGATCGCCAAAGCCGACGCATCGAAAGATTTATGGAAGAAGCTCTTTGGGACGACGACCATGCACGACATCAATGAGGCAACCGTAAGAGCTCGTCATTGAATCGCCATCCAATTGTGTCGGCCGCATGACGTCACACGGCCTACTGTGAGCAGTAGCCCACAGTTTAAAGTCTTAGAGAATTAATGTCAGTGTAGGTGCTGAAAGCCTGCTAAATTCAAACAATCTCCCCTTTATGCCTTTCTATTCTTCACTCTGCTTTAAAAGAAAACACAAAAAGAGAAAAACCAAAACTTGTCCAGCGTAATGCATCCCTGAATGTAACCCAGCTCTCCTCCTGGCCTCAGCAGAGCTGTCTCAGTAACTGCAAATGGTTCCAATTAGAAAAGCTTTGAATGTTCAGTATAACTGCTGTTTGTTTTTTTAATGTAAAGGAAAAAAAGATGCAGAGTAACAAACAGAATCACAACTACTGTGATGATACTGTCCCAATGTGTCACTTTTACGATTTTATGATTTTTCTTTTTTAAGAAAAAGCTGTCAGTTGGAAGATTTCTGTTTCAAATGTAAAGAAAGCATCTTGTGGTCAAGTGCCAAATAAAATTAAAAACAGTATTGTATAAATTTATACTGTACATTTGTTCAATGTTGAACAAAATGTTTGTAATTGTTGCATTTTGTAGGTTTTGTATGGTATATTGTATTTAGTGACTACGGATTTGGAACACAGGATTCTGTTTTCTTGGTCAATTTCAAAGGCAAGAATTAAATTACAATATATTGTGTGCAAGTAATGGTGCTTGTTTAACTGTGGAATGTTGTGGATTTAGCTGATTAAAGACAAACTGCTAGCTGTGTACATGTTGGCTAATAAGTGACAAGAAATGGAAAAGTAGACACTATGTCACCACAACAGCTACTCCAGCAGAGACAAGGGCACTATTTTAAATGGTGAAATGTTCCACTCCACACAATGTCACAGTGTTATTGTCTGACAAACACTCCAAGGAGAATTTTAAAATATACAGTACTGTGCAAAAGTCTTGATCCAGCCTTCATTTCTTTAGATTTTGCTTCCAAGGAGCCAGAAGGTCTTTCAAAGGTTCACTCATTTTCACAGGAATGTGTTTGTTAAGCCACTTAACACTGCGCTACCATAAAGCACAACAAAGGCACCTAACTCAAAGGATGAACCAGTGTTGAGACTACATAACAGCCAAGTTAGCAAAGAACCAAGTTTAAAATGTAACTTCAGGTGCTTCCTTACGAGCAGCCTGTTCCAAAAACACAATTGCTCCACTTTAAAATACCACACAATAATTACACAATGCGATCACTAACATGATGATTCCCAGTGAGCAATTACCCAAAAACTTGGGATATCTTGACATGTTGTTGCTCAAAGTTGGGTACAGAGAAAAATCTAGACATAAATGGGATTTCTGCCTTTAGATTAGGACACTTGGAGTGGAATAAAACGGATTTGGTGGCAGTTTATAGCAAATCTCACATCTCGATTTTATCCCTGGGGTAAAAACTTTGATTTTATATGGAATGAGCAGAGCACTTGTCATTGAGTCTGCGTGAAGTTCCATCAAATTCCTAAATCTTATATTCACAAGAAGAAAACCTGAAAACATCACGCTCCTGACGAGTCGTAGGCAGTGGTGAGGCATAAAAATGCAAGCTGCAGCACATGAGCAGAAACACGTGACTACATACAAAACTATTTTTCATTTGCACATTTTAAAGACAGTACTGTGTGTGAAGCATATGAAGGATCCACATGGTGCTACTGAATCAGGTGCAGACTGACGCACTGACTTGGAACAAACTCATTCCACTGCTGTGCTCTGGTGGTCTGCTGCAGCCTAAGAAGAGGACTAATCGGATGGAGCGGCCGGGTCCTGTGAGCCCCTAACGAATGTCATAAATACTACTGTATTTATTCTTAGACTGTAATTTCCTCTCACTACAGCCTCTTTAGTGAGAGGAAAAGCAATTAATATACACAGAGGAAGCAGAACAATTTAACCTGAAGACTGGAAGCCCTGTTCTATACTGGTGCCTCATGTAATTATAGATATGAGACAGTGGCATGTACATGTGATCACAATCTGGCATAAATAACCGTTATTTTACTGGAACCAATTAGAAGTGTGCAGTTAAAAATATGACCAATCAAAAAACAAAACATGGATGACCAATAAGAGTTAAACTAATCATCATTTCAGATTAAAGTCCAAGTCTAAAAACACACCGCTTTTGAAATGTCCAGTCAAGTCATTTCAAAGATGTAATTTCCAGGATGAATCCTGTTCTTTTAGTGAAAGTTGGGCAGTAAGAGTTCAGAAGGGCATTCCTGCTAGCTAGTAAGGTAGTTAGGAAAAATCCCAAACTAAAAACAAATCCAACAAGTTCTCAACCTTAGAGCCAAGGCCAATGTTCAAAATGATCCATGCGGGAGAGAAGAGCCTGGCGAGACTCCCATGTGACTTCAGAGAACAGTTTGGCTCTAGCATCCAACGCTGCTAACAGAGTTTGTGAATCTCTGCACAGGTAATGGGTAAAGCGTCACCAGGCACCGATCACCTCAGTCCGGAGGATCACAAGCGCTGTGGCTAGCAGCCATTAGATCTCCGAGAGTGTCACACGCAAGCAGTCTGCCAAGCTCTCGATAGCCAGGATGAAGGTGTCCTCGTTGGAGTAGTGCTGGATGATGTTGTCATCCATATTCACCAGGACCCTGGGGAAGACAGTAAAGACAGTTTGTAATGGTCTTCTTGAGAGCTGCTGCTGATGGCAGCATCTGATACCTGAGCTCACATTTCCACAGGGGGGGGGCAGGATACACCCTGGACAGGTTGCCAGCCTGTCGCAGGGCCAACACAAGACAACCATCCACACTCACATTCACACCTATGGGCAATTTAGCGTAGCCAATTAACCTAACCCCAGGAAGTGCATGTCATGGATGTGTGAGGAAACTGGAGTACCCGGAGGAAACACACACAGACACGGGGAGAGCATGCAAACTCCACACAGAGACAGATTCCCAGATAATGCACCTTAATATGTTGGTGATTATATATATTTTTTTAATGCTGTCACCATGAGGCTCATATTTTTGAATCATTATTGAGCTGGGTGGGAGATGCGACTGCATCTCTAAGGAGAGCAACACTTCAGGGTGTTTTTTTTTTTTTTATTTAAAAAAAA